>PVKP010013123.1:0-56338 GCA_004027715.1 Plecturocebus donacophilus | reverse complement strand
TGTGAGGTCTAGCTGGAGGAATGGGGTCTACCCAGGAGGGTGAGTTTTAGTTGGGGAGATGGGATCTACCCGAGAAGGTGAGGTCTAGCTGGGGAGATGGGGTCTGTCTAGGAGGACGAGGTCTAGCTATGGGGAGAGAGTCCATCCAGGAGGGTGAGGTTTCTCCATAGGATGCTTTGGGAGGTCTGGGGTCTGGGGTTCCTGTGATCGCAGTCCAAATGTGTGACTTGGACCCATACTTGGCAGAGACCAAGGTGAAGACAAGAGAGGACTGATGGACTCTGAGGAAAGAAGAGTGGCGGGAGAGGGTCAAGAGGGAGAGGGCAGAGAGTGCGAGGAAGTGGGAGGGTCTGAGGAGGTGGGATCCCAGAGTGGGACCTGGGGAGCTGGAGTGCTGGCAATGCCTCTCACGCTGGAGAGGCCAATCCTTGGGCTTGGTTAGACTAAGTGCATTAAGCTGGGGCAGCAGTTTTACACATATATTACAGGAGGAGATGATATTATCATAAACACATTCCATTGATTCATGTGAAATCATTTTTTAAAATTAAGGCCAAGGCTTTTCTCCTGGCTGCGTAGGCTACATGGACCTGACTCCTGTCCCTCTGTGGTGAGGGGACTTTAGATGGAAGAGTTTGAGAACCTCTCCTTTTTAAATAAAGAGGGACGCTCCAAGCCTGGCACAGAAAGGCAGACCTCTCGGTGGGGCAGGTGTTCAGGCTTTGATGCCTTAATGATTGGAAGCTTATGAAATTGCCAACATTGGACCGTGTTTGACTTTTGTAAATAGCTTCTTCCTATGACTCAACCTAAATCTTAGACTCCAGGGCTCATCGCCGCCTCCACCACGTGGCCTCACGGGGGCGCTGCTCTGCCTCCTAACTCCCCAAGGGCAAAGCCCACTTTCCTGGCTTCTGGAAGCCCTGGGAAGTCATTGGTGGAATAAAGACAACTGCTGTATTTTAAAAGGAAGTAAACACAGAAAGAAACACGAATCCAATTAGAACAGTTCCTTGCCCCCTACAATGTGGTCCCCAGACCAGCAGCATCAGCACCCTCTGGGAGCTTATAGAATTCCTGGACACCAACCCAGATCGGTGAACCAGAATCCACATCTTAGCAGGGATGCCCAGGCTCTCCTATGCACGTGCGCACAAGAGAGGCACCAGTCTAGCTGGCAGGAGTCCGCTTATTTGTCACCTGTCTCTCCAGCCCCACAATCTGGGCCCTGCCTAACACTTCCCCTGGGGACACACTCTTAGATCCTCCATTCTTCAAAATCAACATAAGGTCTGGCCCTCCCAGGAGCATATTCCTGCCTAAGAAGCCACCTCTTCTTTCAGAAAGTGTATTCGTTATCCTTGCTGTGTAATAAATGACTCCAAAGCATAGAGGTTTAAAACAATAAACATTTATTTTTGCCATATGCTGTTGGCTGGAAGTAAGTCACTAATCCAGTCCAGGCTTAAAGGGGAGGCGATCACACCAGGGCCTGAATACCAGGAAAGAGGGATCCCTGAGGATCATAGTCCAGGCTGCCTACTGCAGGGAGTGATCTCCAATCTAAGGGGTACGTCTCAACAGGGCAGCCACATTAGAATACAAGAAAACAACCTGCACAGTCATACGGTAAGGATAACATGCGCTCAGCAACAGGATGCTTGAATCAACCTTTCAACTATGGCTTGCAGAATGGCCGCATTAGCATCACTTGGGAAACATTTAAAAAATACCAATACCCAGGCCCTACCCAAGACCAATTAGATCACAATCTTAGGCATGGGTTTTGTCTAATTGTTAAATTCCCCAGATAATTTTATTGCACAACTGGGGTTAAGAGCTATGACTTCAGGCTGGGTGCGATGGCTTACGCCTTTAATCCCAGCACTTTGGGAGGCCAAGCGGGGCGGATCACCTGAGGTCAGGAGTTCCAGACCAGCCTGGCCAACATGGTGAAACCCCATCTCTACTAAAAATACAAAAAAATTTAGCTGGATGTGGTGGTACGCCTGTAATCCGAGCTACTCAGGAGGCCGAGGCAAGAGAATCACTTGAACCCAGGAGGTAGAGGTTGCAGTGAGCCCAGAAAAAAAAAAAAGAAGAAGAAGAAGAACTATAACTTCACATGAAAATTCTTAAATGCTACAATGCTATAGTGAAGATTACTAGGGCAAAAGAAGATGTGAGGCTCGGCAGCTTGGACTTCTGCTGGGGAATCTGTGGATCAGAAAAGTGAGCTTTAAGGAGTGTTGGGAAGTGAGCAGATAAGACTGACAAAAGATTTGTGACTTTTTATGATTGCTTACCTTACCAAAAGTCCCATCAAGTCATGATGCTGGAAAATACTTCCAAGAGTTAGGAATGCAGAAAGGAAAGAAAGAAGGATGGTGGGAGGACAAAAGAAGGAAGGAAGGAAAAGAAACAGTATGAAGCCAATCCAAAAAGGCTTCATGAAGGTTCATGAAATCAACGTCATGATTTCAACTACATGACGTTCTGAAGATGGCAAAGTTAACGAGGTGGTAAAAAGATCAGTTGTTGCCTGGAGTTAGGGCAAAGGGAGGGACAAACAGGTGGAGCACAGAGGATCTTTAGGGCAGTGAGAGTACTCTGTATGATCTGCAGTGGTGGATAATGTCATTAGACATTTGTTCAAGCCCATGGAATGTACACCACCAAGAGGGAGCCCTAACGTAAGCTATGGACTTTGTGTGATGATGATGTGTCAGTATAGGGTCATTGATTGTAACAAAGGTACCATTTGAGTGAAGACATTGCTAATGGAAGAGGCTGTGCATGTATGGGGGCAGGGAACATATGACATATCTCTGTACCGTCCTCCTAATTTAGTGAAGCTAAAACTATTCTTAACAAATAGCCTTTTTGTAACAGACAGGGTATTGCTCTGTTGCCCAGGCTACTGTTCAGTAGCACAATCATAGATCACTGTGGCCTCAACCTCCCAGGTTCAAGTGATCCTCCTGCCTTAGCCTCCAGAGTAGCTAGGACTACAGGTACACATCACCATGCCTGGCTAATTTTAAACAAAAAATGTTTGTACAGACAGGATCTCACTATGTTGCCCAGGCTGGTCTCAAACTCAAAAGCAATCCTCCCTCCTTGGCCTCCCAAAGGGCTGGGATTATAGGTATGAGCCACCACGCTCAGCCTTTATTTTTTTATATATAAAATTTTTTTTAAAGAGAGAGACGAAAAGAAAAGAAACCTATCCATTGTTAAAACTTGTCTTCAGCTGGGCATGGTGGCTCACACCTGTAATCCCAGCACTTTGGGAGGCTGAGGCAGGGGATCACTTGAAGTCAGGAGTTCGAGAATAGCCTGGCCAACATGGTGAAACTCCATCTCCCCTAAAAATACAAGAATTAGGCAGGCATGGTGGCATGTGCCTGTTGTCGCAGCTACTTGGGAGGCTGAGGCAGGAGAACTCAGGAGGTGGAGGTTGCACTGAGCTGAGATCACACCATTGCACTCCAGCCTGGTCAACAGAGTAAGACTCTGCCAAAAAAAAAAAAACTTGTCCTCAATTCCAGCTGATGGCTTTAAAGAAATGGAAATCGGAAAGGAAGAAGACTCTACTAATAAAAGTGCTCATAATCTTCTACTCTCCAGTCTGTAGAGACACAGAAGTTGAGAACTGGAGAGGCCTTGGAGGTCACGTCACCAATGCCCTTGTTTTGTGGATGAGGAAATCACTGGGCGGCAACGGCCTTGCTGAGACTAGAACTCACATCTTCAAACCTGAGGCCAGTGCTCTACTCAAAGACTTTCCACATACAGAGCATCTCTGTCAATGGAGCATGTGAGACTCTTTCCTGCACACCAGTGTGTGAAAATGAGGCTTACTGAAGAGTTAGTCAAGGGAGATAACATGCACCCTCTTACGGGAACACCATGGCCTTTCACAGAAATGTTTCAGCCAGGGCTGGTTCACAGGAGGTTAGTGGTACATGGCCAGTACTGCCGAAGTTAATTTACTCTGTCTGATGGGAACAAATCAATAGGTTGATGGTAGTCGCTGAGTCTAACGTGCTCCCAGCTTGAGCTCTATAAACAGCCCCTGACCGTAGCAACAATAAACCACAACAATAACACGGCTCCATCCTCAGGCAAGTCCAGCCTTTACCTCTCCTCCCTACCCCTCGCCCGACTGATTTTAGCCACCGTTCTCATTCCCAAGGGCCCGGTTGCTCCCAACCCGTTGCCATGGCCACAGGCCTCACCCAAAGCATACCAACGCGGTAGTGCTCACAGATCTTGGCAGACATCCAGGCAGAGGCAGAGCAGTTGGGGTGGATAACGTTCTCCTCTGAAAGCTGGGCCAAGGCTGTCGGTTGCACTCTCTCCACTGTCGGCTTGAGTCTTATAGAGCTGTCCATTTGGCTGCCCGGCTGTGAATGAGCCATGCTTGCTAATTTCTTTCCCCTGCACCAGCTTCTTGGGAGCCTCTAACCCAAAAGTTAAACAAAGGGCTAAATCAGGCTGTTCCCAGAGCTCCAGAACCTGGCTGTTTACCAAACACTGAAAACGTTACCAGTTGCTACCAGTCCCAAATCTCTCAACTCTTCTAAGAGGCATGAGGAATTCGCCCCGAGAGGTCCAGGCCTGGCCCGTCTGTGATGCTCTTGGGTGTCCGTTTCAACATCCCAGTCCTGTGAGTTGAAATATCCTTTCCAGAGGAAAAAAAAAGAAAGGCGGGGGTGGGGAGGGGGGTGAAGGAGCACATGGCAAGAGAATAGAGATGGAATCCCTTCAGAAGCAAACAAAGAGGAGCCGTCCGTGTGCAGCGTGTTCATCCTTAGATGATTTATGTTGGCCCGGTGCTCAAGTTCACGGCAATTACAAAAAAGGAGGGAGTGTCAGGAGGAATCTTCCATGAAAACCAGCCAACATCTATCCCTTGGGGTGGGCAATCTGCTCCAGCCTGTTCAGGATTCTACTTAGAATGGGACAGGGCACACAGAAGCACACTGAAGATTAGGAAGCAGCGCATACAGGGACAATGTTTCATCAGGCATTTCCTTCACTCCTACATCGAAGTGAGCAAGTCCCTCGGGCGCCCCCACCCTGGAGTATGTGCCCACATTGTCATAGAACCTACCTGGTAGGGAGGGTGCTCACAGACCTTCTCCCACGTGAGAAGCGATTGGGGTGGGGTGGGCGGGGCCACTTCTGCTGGTGAGAACACAGCTGTTCCAACCTCCCTGGAACTGGCCCCCAAGCCCCCTCTGCAGCTGCATTTTTGCATTGATCTCCTATCCAGAGATACTTTGCCCACAGTTGCCACATCTTTGCTAAGGAGTTGCTTTAAAGAAGAATATAATATTTAGATTTAGCTGCCTGGAAGAGGAAGGTGTTTCATTCTTCTTTAAAGGTAATCTGGAAATTACCACTTTTTAGTGAAGGATAATATACTCTTCAATTAATAACATGCCAGTAATCCCAGCTACTTGGGAGGCTGAGGCAGGAGAATTGCTTGAACCTGGGAGACAGAGGTTGTAATGAGCTGAGATCACACCACTGCACTCTAGTAGAGCAGACTTGGCCAGTAGAGCAAGACTCTGTCTCAAGAAAAAAAAAATGTGTCCAGGTGTAGTGGCTCACAACTGCAGTCCCAGCACTTTGGGAGGCTGAGGTGGGCAGATTGCTTGAGCCTAGGAGTTCAAGACAAGCCTGGCCATCATAAGGAGAACTCATCTCTACAGAAAAAAAAAAAAACTTAAAAAAATTAAAAATAAATAAAACCGTTACTACCACTAACTTTTAACAACACACTCTAAGAGCAAAGGAACAAATCCTGGGTACTAATGCTGAAAATGCCAAGGAATGGTAACTGTCATATTTCCCAGTGTGAAAGAGCGATTGAACTAGATCCTAACAGCTTGCCTCAACTCCCCGGCAGTAGTTGCCACAAATCCTGAACTTCCCTTCCTGTTGTCTTTCCATAATTCCTTCCCCTCCCAGCACCCACATCAGTCTGATTTCTAATATTTAAATGACCAGAAGCTGGGCAGAGCCTACCCAGGAAGAACTCTAAAATGTGATTAAAAATACAGCCCGAAATGGCTTCAGAAGTTGCTGACACTCTGTTGAGACACAGTAGCTTTTGAAAGACAAGGACAGTTGAAAACATCTTGCACCACTGAAGGCTGGCGCCCTCGTGCACGTTAACAGTTTCTCTCTCCACCACAGTTTGCTATCTCTCCATCACTGGCATTCATATGGCCTCACCCATCTCCCCGAGGGACAGCTGCTCCCAGACCCACCCTGCAGCTGAGCAGCAAGATGAGCAGAATTTTCCCTGTGAGCAGGAGAGGAAGCTAAAGTTGCATGTGTGTCATTCATGAAAGCCCAAATGAAGAGACAGATTAAGACTCTAAGAGAGTTCCACTTTCCGAAGATCATCTCCCCAGGAAAACAGGAACTGAGAGGCCCCCCATTTTCCAAACAGATAAAGGGAAACTCATTTATTTTTTTAAACTGAGTTTCAAGTCTTTGGAAAGCTCAAGCTCATATGCAACTGACAGGAACTGACTTCTGAAGACATATTTTAAAAAATTAAAAGCATATTAGGGTGTGATGTGCACAGCCGATTTGGAGTTAAGAGGGTGTCGGTTCAGAGGTGGGTCTGCCACTGATGAGCCAGCTGCATAACCCTGAGAGCTCTGGAGTATGTGACAGCCTCCCCTGCAGCCTCGTTGCGAGGCTTACGGGAACCCGTGCCCATGATAGCCAGGGCAGTATCTGCTACGCAGCAGATGCTCCACAAACCCGCTCTGAGTGCGTGAACGGATTTCCCGTGTCCGTTATACCGCAGTCACTCGGTAAGGGTAGATTTTGTCCCTTTCTTTTCCCAGATGAGCAACCACTATAGAGTTAGTTTCTATAGTTTGACCTCTCAATCAAGCCAAAAACACAGCTTCTTGGAGAAACCAGGCCATCTCTTCGAGGTATCAAGGGGGCATCTGCAAAGAGTTTCCAGCCTGTCACTAGCTAGGTGTGCAGCTGTGCACGCAGTGATCTAGTCCCTCTTCCCTCATTCCCTCACTATGAGCCTCGTTTTCTCATAGCGAAAATGAAAGAGTCGGACTAGATTCGTAGCTGTCAACTATGCTCTATCATCCAAACCCTTTGTTTATAAGAAATTTGATACAGCACCCCTATTAATGAAAATATCTCCAGAAAAGGGGCCAAGGCCTGGACCTGAGTCAGCTCAGCTCCCTAGCCCACCTGTTCTTAGAGGTCAAACTGAAGGCACCTCCCCACCCCACACAGGAGCCCCTAGGGTTCCTTGGATCACAGTTAGAGAACCATAAGACCAGGCTGTCTCTAAAACTCCTTCCAGACCTGACACTGCGTGATTCTAAGTATTTACAGAGTAACAGTAGCACATTATTGAACCTGACCAAATTAACTCAAGCCTGATTCGTAATACATATCAGAAAGAATACAGTCAGGTCTCTCCTTCATCCCCAGCTCTTTGGCCCTACTGCCTGGGCGAAAGTCACTCAGCAGGAAGTCCTTTTTGACTGGTTTCAGCTCGAGACTCAGCAGCTGTGACCCTACAGCAATGGGAACAAGGAGAAGTAATACAAAAAAATGCCTGCAATCTTCTCCCGAAGAGAGTGTCCCGTGAACACAAACCAATTAAAGGAGACTGCAATAAATTAGTATGAACAATACATGTGGGAAACGGGGAAAGGGCACCGGGCAGGCAATGCCTAATCCCAGGTCGGCATGACCTTGGGCAAGATGCCTGTGTCTCAGTGACCCTGATGGCAGGGCTGAACCAGGTCACTCTGTGAGAATTCTCTAACCATAAACTTCTGTGACTCTAAGAATTGTGTGGCCAGGCACAGTGGCTCATGCCTGTAATCCCAACACTTTGGGAGGCTGAGGCAGGCAGATCACCTGAGGTCAGGAGTTTGAGACCACCAGCCTGGCCAACATGGTGAAACTCCATCTCCACTAAAAACACAAAATTAGCCAGGCGTGGTGGCACATGCCTATAGTCCCAGCTACGCAGGAGGCTGAGGCAGGAGAATGGCTTGAACCCGGAAGGCAGAGGTTGTAGTGAGCCGAGATCATGCCAGTGCACTCCAATCTGGATGACGGGTGACAGACTGAAACTCTGTCTCCAAAAAAAAAAAAAAAAGGCTTGCAAGTACTTAAGAATGTTGGTAACAGTGTTGTCAGAATTGGCATTTTCCAGCTACTTATGTCCATTACTCCTAGATATTCCTCAACCATGATATCAGTGACCATCTCAGGGCGCTGGCAGGGAGTGAGCCGACTGCTCCCAGGGTCTCAGGGAAGGAAAAGATAATGGCTTTCAGTTTGTCAGGTCAGCCTGAACAACGTCTCCCAGAGGCCTTTGAACTATGATTATAGCCACCTTGGCATAAGTGAGCGCTTATCAAATCCAGGAGAGGAAAACCAACATCTGCAGGCCGGCAGAACTGTCGGCAAGGCTTTGCTTGACACACCTCTCTGGCTGAGCTCATGCTATCTGAGCTTCCCAGGTTTATTAATTTTTTTTTTAACGATCATTTTTTTCACCACCTAAACAGAAGGACCCTTTAGTTGAAAGCATGAGGAACTAACACAGAGAGGCAGTGAGACTCAAATGGCTCAGCTAAGCTTGGGTGTGACTGGGCTAACGCTTTTTCAGGTCACAGGTCACTCTTACAAGGTAATCCATTTGCCTAAAGAGGCAGTGCCTGTAAACACAGCACCTTGAAGGGAACCCGCGTGGCTAGGTGATTGCCTGGAATGGCACTCCCTCTGGAATCTGATTGCAGAGCCTGATTTCCAGCTTGGTCCCCTGGTCTTCTTTAGCTTTTGACTTCCAGAGTCTTATCAGCACTAGCTGGGTGTCCCTTAGAGTTATGTATCCACCTTTGTCAAAAGCAGGCTACAGAGACGCAGCCTGGTAAGGAAAAAGGAGGTAAAGTGGTGTGGCCTTCACTCATTATGGACAAGATGTCCCCTGTGTACCTGGAAAGCTTTCACCTGCAGGTAGCAGACACTCAGCTCAAACCACCTTTACAAACAAGGATATTTTCATCTCAGATAAGGAGAAGTCCCGAAAGTTCCGAGGAGATTACAACCAGTGGTTCTGCGTTGTTATCAGGAAGATAAATTCCTTCCAGCTCTTGGCTCTACCATCTTCAGAGCATTGCTTTTGGCCTTAGGCAGCTCATCTCCTGTTTCAGGACCCCTCAGCCCTCCTGGTTTCACATCCAGACCGGCACATGGTGACCAGCCTGTCACACCGCACAGAGCCTTATGCTTAGAAGGGCCCTCACTTGGCTTAATGCTCTGCCTTCACCGCCCACATTCTTAATCTTATCTGTGAACTTGTGTTTGGTGAGTGAAGTCCTACGGAACAGTGGAGATGCACATGAGCCGAGATCTACACAGAGTGTGTCCTCCTTCCCCACTGCCCCATGCTCAGGTCGTGTTGGGGATGCCCCGTGAGCACAGAATTCCAGGGACCCATGATGCATGGGAGTCAGCGAGACTCAAAGCCAGCACAGTAAACACGTTAAGCCCACAACCGAGTAGGTGGCGACACTGGCAGCCCCAAGAGGCCCTGCTTTTTGTCCAAATCAGAACTTGCTCTAACACAGAAAGAAGACAACAGAGTTCTAAGAAAACACAGAAGATCAAGCAACCCTACTCTATTCTTTTGAACTCGTGTTACTTCCCCATATTAGACAACGACTTCCACTGAAAATGATGACATAGGTTGGGTGTGGTGGCTCACGCCTGTAATCCCAGCACTTTGGGAGGCCAAAGTGGGCGTCACCTGAGGTCAGGAGTTCGAGACCAGCCTGGCCAACATGATGAAATCCTGTCTCTACCAAAAAATACAAAAGTTAGCTGGGCGTAGTGGTGCATGCCTATAATCCCAGCTACTTGGGAGGCTGAGGCAAGAGAATCTCTTGAACCCAGAGGCGGAGGTCACAGTGAGCTAAGATCCCACCACTGCACTCCAGCCTGGGCAACAAGAGCAAAACTCTGTTGAAAGAGGAAGAAAGAAAGGGAGAAAGGGAGAAAGAGAGAAAGGGAGAAAGGAAAGAAGGAAGGGAGGGAGGGAAAGAGAAAGAAAGAAAGAGAAAGAGAGAGGGAGGGAGGGGAGGGGATGGCGAGGGCAAGGGGAAGAAAGATGACATAGGAGGAAAGGCATAAATGGTAAGTGCTTGGCTAATACACCTTAGTGAACTATTTCAGAACAAAATTCAGCACAGTTCCAGCCTATAACTCCAAAAGCCTCCATTTCTTGCCCTGTTCCCATCCCTTGATTTTTGTCCCTTCTTCTTTCATCGACAGAGCAGGAGGGCAGTTCCCTCCGTTGTGTGCAGTCATTCATTGTCCTGGAAATGTACATCCAGAACAGAATATCATCCTCGCGGCAGCCATCCCATTCAGCCTCTGCATGGCCACCCAGTTTCCTTTCCTAACTGTCCCAAGACCTGAGCCTGCTCAGTTTGGTGCACGCTTCACTATGGCATCAGCTCTCCAACTTCTTCCGTGCCCTCCAAGACCATATTGATAAGAAAACAAAAATCACCTACCCTCGAGCTGAGAGAGGAAGATTTCTTTTTTCTCTGTACAGCCTTTTACATGTTTAAATTGCTTACCATATAATATGGATAACCTATGAAAAATATTTCATGTGCGTATGTTTTTAAATCACTTACTCTACTTGTTTGTGAAAACAAAAGTAAATTTTAAAAATGCCACAGACCTCTTATTGCGAGTTAAAGAAAAAAATTTACCTTCCTGTGTAATAAGAAGTATCATAAGTCACACCTGTACTCCAAGCTATTTGGGAGATTGTGATGGGGGCATCACTTGAGCCCAGGAGTTCAAGGCTGCACTGAGCTATAACGGTGCCACTGCACTCTAATCTGGGCAACAGAGAGAGGCATCGTCTCTTAAAAAATAATAAAAATAAAAATAATTTTAAATATTTAAAAAATATATTTAGAAGAAATAAAGAAATATCATGAGTGAGCTATAATTCATCCCAAAAGAGAATATGGATCTTTCCAAAGACCAACATCAAAATGTCCAAGGCTAGTCACCATTTCTTTCTTGAGAACATTCACAAACCACTGCTCACCCTGGACTTCATTTTAAAAACAGGTGCCACAGAGCTCCCTCTGCTCAGCCCATGCTCACATCACCAGTCCCCAAGCACGGACCTCACCCCTGGCCAGGCCTCCTGCAAGCCCACGTGGAAGAGGGGAAGTGGGTCACACGGGGAGCCCATGCTATGAGAGGACGTGCCCTGCAGACGGAAGTGGAAGGGTAGAGTTGGAATGGTTTCTTCTTCCTTATTCCTTTATATTCTGTCAAGCTTTAGCAACTCTCTCAAGTGACTCATGCATGGACTTGATCTAGAAGAAACTCTGTGAGAGGCAGCAGAGGTCTGAAGGTGCTTTAGTTCCACCCCCACAGAAGAGTGACGGTCCCAGACACCCAGCAAGTTGGCATTAGAACTAGAGCTAGAACCCAGAGCTTGTTCCCAGCCAAGTTCTCTTTCATCAGCAATATCTGATTTCCCAGAATCACCCTTCATGGTGTGCCCTGGACCAATTTTTTTGTCCAAAAACAAGACAAAAAGACAACTGTGCCATTTCTATTTCTACACTACAGCTCATACAATTTAAATGGAGGACACTGCTGAAAGAACCGTCCTCCATCACTAAAGCAAACTGGTTGAGTTCTTTGTATTTCTCAAATAAGACTGGAAAGGGTCATTGTCTTGATTAGCATTTCTAAGCCTTGACATTGCTGACATTTCTGGTGGGATCATTCTTTGATGTGGGACCATCCTGTGCTCTGCAAGATGAATAGCGGCATCCCTGGCTTCCACCCATGAGGCACCGGTAGCATCTCCTCCCCTCCACTTGTGACAACCAAAAGTGTCTTCTTTGGACATTGCCAATTGTCCCCTGAGGGGGCAAGACGCCCCTGGAGCCACTGATCTAGGGGAAACTCAGTTATTTGGTTGTTATTGAAAATACTCATCAAGGAAAAAAAATTGTTCACATTAGGACTTTACAGACAAATAAAATGGAAAACTGAATCCAAGGCATTCCTCCTCAACACCAGAGCCCAGAATAGCAAGCAAGGGGTCCTGGAAAGATAGGTGAGGGCCTCAGTAAACCCCTGAGGCATGGCAGTCCATGTGTATTATTCACCTTTCCACGTGAAGGCAAAAGGATATTTGAGTCAGGGTTGAAAGCGTACTGATAAAAGCAAAATATGGCCAGGCACGGTGGCTCATGTCTATAATCCCAGCACTTTGGGAGGCTGAGGCAGGTGAATTGCCTGAGATTAGGAGTTTGAGACCAGCCTGGCCAACATGGTGAAACCCTGTCTCTACTAAAAATACAAAAAAAATTTAAAAAACTAGCCAGGCGTGGTGGTATGTGCCTGTAATCCCAGCTACTCGGGAGGCTGAGACAGAAGAATCACTTGAACCTGGGAGGTGGAGTTTGCAGTGAGCTGAGATCACAACACCGCACTCCATCCTGGGCAACAAAGCAAGAGTCCATGTCAAAAAAAAAAAAAAAAAAATAGCAGAACATAAGTTGATGACTGTGAGATGAATAGTGTTGGGTAGAGAGAAGCCAGAATGGTGTGGGGTCCTTAGAGAAAGGCTGGCATTGTCTATTCGAATAATTGTTTGCAAGCCTTGGACTAGCTGGTATCCCATTCAGCCTCTTTACTGAGAGGATGGGAGTAGCACAGGAATTAGACATGGAGACTAGGAGTGCCTTGTGAAAGACACCTTGAATTATAAGTTGAAGATCTTGGAGAATTCTTAAGTATTTTACAGTAATGTTGAGAATGGCATGGAAGGTTCTATTTCTACTTTGAGAGGTTTGGCCTTCTTGATTTGGCCGGTGTCAGTGGAGTGAGCAGCTCAAAGGCAGTTGAGTATTTTAGTTAGCAACGTTTGTACTTGAGGCTTTAAAGGGGGATCAGGGATTTTGACAGAAGCAAGAAAAGTGTGATGGTCAGTGAGAGCCATGAAAGGGCAAAGATGCAAGGTGGGGACCCAGGGCCCTCAAGGGTGAGGCCCTCAGGGGAGCAAAACTACTGATAGTCCAGTTGGAAAGTAACTCTCCTTGCAGGAGGTCTACTGGGTACTGGAACTAAGAAGCTGTGCTGGGTAGGGAGGATCCTAGGATGACAGAAAAAGGTTCCGATAAAGGCAGCACGTGGATGCTTATCAAGTCCTGTCTAAGGCATGGCTTGTATGCTCTTATGAGACTGGTAAGAGGTGTTCATGGTGAGATGTGTTGCTATGGGTCCATTCGGAAGGGAGTGGGGTGCCCATTGATGGAAGATTCTCTCCTCTTATGAGTTAGTGCGGACACAAGGGGGAGCATCTCTCCAGAAAGTCATGAAAACGTGGATGTTTAAAGTCTTGCTCTCTTTCGTGTTTTAAAACCAGGCAGTGCCAAGTCCAGCACTCTTTTGGTTTATATCTGCATGTGTGCCTGCTGAAGTGGGGGTTGGAATAAGCAGATCGGCCTAGTTTGCTTCCTTCGGCTCAGTTTAGTTGTGCAGCCATCAATTTTCACTGTGTTGACTTGGCCTTTTCTCTCATGGACTCATCAGGGTGTTGGGCTAGCGTACGCTTCCAGAGAGAGGAGCGTTCTGCCTACTTACAATGGGTTTTGGGGTAATATCTCTGAATTCCGATCATAAGCCATTAACACAATTAATAATAAAAGCAAAAGTGGCTCAGTCATCAAATGTAAGACCAGATCATATATTTTGCTAAGCTCTAGCACCTCTCTCAGCTGACTCTCTCCAAGTGTCATCCTTCCTAACATTTTCTAATCTACATCTACAGAGGGAGGCAAATTCATCTCTGTGTTGCCTGCCATCTTTTATCCTTGACCAATCAGTCTTTGAGGAGAGACCGTGGGAATGGATTCTAAAGTCTCTACCCTATAATTTTGGCCTTCATCCGGGTGTTCTGATTTCTTTGAAACTCCTCATGAAGAGTAGCCCATCTGGCTTTTTCAAACCATAAGGTGGTATCTCTGGTACCCACTGACAGCTGCAAACGTTGATACAGTTCAGGGAACCCGGAAGAATATGCCCCAAGGACCAGACTGAATGGATTACTAAACTCTTCCCCATTCTTACTGTCTGAAAAGCCCCTAACAGTAGCACATGGACCTGAGTGAGTCCTTAACCAGTTGGGCCCTCGGGTCATGGGCCTTCCGTCAAGATGGGGAAGCACCAATAAATCGGGATGAGATAGGGAAGTGGGAGCAGGGGAGACTGAGGAGTAGGGGCTAAAGGAGAAAAAAAGTCCCTCAGACTAAAGAGGAATATTGGGTGGGGCGGGGGAAGCATCAGAGCAGGGCCTGTAGAGGGGTGTGGGGAGAAACGGACGGTGAGGTTTTGTTCAGGGTGGAGAAGTAGTGGGAGGAGAGGCTGGTAGTGAGAGAGACATCCTTAAGGGACTGCTCCATTTGAAGTAGATTGGAGACACCTTCTCATGTTTCAGTCTCCTTGTGCCAAGCAAAATTAGCTGATCTTTGAAGAGAAGAGATCTTAGCGCCCCAGGATTTGAGGGGGACTTGTAGATGGACACGATTAGGGAGATTCCAGGTGCCCCAGAGGGGTCACTGCAGTCCAAGTTGTCTTCAGGGGACTCCTGCCATTTTTTGAGACAATGAACTGAATTCTCATCACAGTGGAAAACATATCATAGGAAGGGATTTTTAAAGGGGGTGAAAGTAGGTTGAGAATTCCCCATTGTACCAAGGTTAAACAGAAGCCAACTACGAAACAAAGCCAGAAGAGCACTCAAGCGAAGAATCAAAATCAAATCCTTACCATGCTGCCAGGGACGGATATCCAGAGCATGGGGCCAGGAGCTGGACTCACAGTGGAATCACTGATCAGTCACAGAAGGAGCTCGACGAGCTCAAGGGACCTCAGTCCCTGGGTGGAGAAGACAGGGCTCCAGATGGGCTTCCAATCCCATCCACATTACAGCAGCCAGCTGTCAAAGATAAAGATCTGAAACAAACTGACTTTGTTCAGGCTATTGCAGTAGGGAGAGCACCCAGATCCCCAAACCAGAGTGTCCTGGCAGGTGGTTTTGTCTAGACTTTCATAGCAAGGAGTGAACCAGTTCCAGGTGGGGTGATTTTACAGTTGGGATGTTTCTATCATCAGGAGGCATCTGTCAGTCAGCAGGACAAGGAATATCTAGCTCTGTTTCTAGCTCCTTTGGAGGGACAAATAGTTCAGCTAATCATTTAATAAACAAAGAATAGTAATTTGGAGGGTCTCTGTGTGTCTTTATCACAAGAGACAGGGGGTCACCCATGACTCTTATGGGAATCACAAGAATGAGTATAGGGCATTTATGAATGGACCTCTTGGTCTGCTAGGGCTACCATAACAAAGTACCGCAGAATAGGGGCTTAACCACAGAGATGCATCATCTCACCGTGTTGGAGGCTGGAAGTCCCAGATCAACGCGTGGACAGGGCTGGTTTCTTCTCTGGCCTCTCTCCTCGGCTCGTGTGTGGCCATCTTCTCCCTGTGTTCCCACATGGTCTTTCCTTCGTGTGTGTCTGTGCCCTCATCTCCTCTTCTTATGAGGACAGCTGTCAGGTTGGATTAGAGCCCACCCTAGTGACTTCATGTTACCTTAATCACCTCTTTCAAGACCTTCCCTCCAAATGCGGTTACACTCTGAGTTACTGGGGGTTAGGACTCCAACATCTGAATTTTAGGAGAACACAAGTCAGTCCATGACAGCAGGTCTTCTCTAAGTCTTGTGGGGAAGAGTGGTTCTTTGCAGAAAGTCATTTCCTGGAACACAAAAGTGTGGGAGACATCTGACATACAAGTGTGGGTGATTGCCCTTGGCTGTTTTCCAGAGGTACAGGGCTCAGGGGCAGCCCTGCACTGTCGCAGGGTCCTGAAGGAGGCCCCTCGGTTTGCTGTGCTCCACCCCAAGCCTCCACAGGCTCATGGGGGAGGGGTGGGAAAGAACTTGCAAGGGAACTGAGACCTACTGAAAAAGGAAGGAGAAGTAAGGAAGACATCTCCGTCTCCGAGGCGGAGGGATACAGGGGAAACGTGGTTTGATGTTGACAGAGGGGAGGGAGAATGAGAGAGCCACACAGCAGGAGGCTTGGCTGTAAGAGAGAGAAATTCTGAACAGCTTCCAGGAGGCACAGAATATGAGAGACAGCTGAGTGAGGGAAGATTTCCCCATGATTTTTGAGGCAGAGTTTCACTCTTGTTGCCCAGACTGGAGTGCGATGGCACAATCTCAGCTCACTGCAACCTCCACCTCCTGGGTTCAAGCAATTCTCCAGCCTCAGCCTCCCAAGTAGCTGGGATTACAGGCATATGCCACCATACCCGGCTAATTTTAAATATATATATATTTTTAGAAGAGATGGGGTTTCATCCTGTTGGTCAGGCTGGTCCTGAACTCCTGACCTCAGGTGATCTGCCCACCTTAGCCTCCAAAAGTGCTGAGATTATAGGTGTGAGCCACCACGCCCGGCCTCCCCAAGAGTCTTTAATCCACATAGGCTCAGCCCCACAAGAGTTGTTTGGTGAGCACATATATAACTATTCAACACTGGAATCTGATTTGTGTACCTCTGTGTTCAGCCCCTGCTGAAAAAGGGCTGGGAGCAGTGTGCATGGGTGGGCTTGCTTCACTCTGGGTGCCTGGCCCCCAGCAGGGTACCCCTCCTGCCAGATGCATGGGCAGGCAGCTCGCCTCCTTCCTGGACTGAGAGCTCCCTGAGCACCAGGCATGACCTGCTGCCGCCTTCCTGTTGCCTCTGTACACAGCAGAGGCTTGTTGGAAGGAATTCCTGGGTCCCTCTGAAAATGTTCAGGCATCAGTCACGTATGAATTAATCTGGACCTTTTTTGGCATCTGATTATGTTTTCAACTTGCACCTCCTCTTGGGGGCACTGAAGTCATAATTCTTCCATTCCCTGCGTGTCCTAACCAGGAGCTGCATGGCTGCCTAATCTCTTCTGGGTTTGTGATAAATGGGCAAGTGCTGAAAGAGAAAGGCAAACAAGCTGCTTCTCAAAAGAAGTGGGGAGACGCCCTCTACAAGCCCTAGACAGAGCAGAGAATGGGCCCCACCAGGGCTGGGGAGAGAGCCTCGGGGAGGATACTGTGTCCAGGGGCCTCACCCTTACTGCACTCGCCCTCCTAAGCAGTACCCTGAAGACCTGAACTTAGCCCTGTGTGTGGAGATCTGTTAGAGAATGCGCTAAGTACCCAGAAGAGAGACCAGGGAGACATCGGCAGCAGGGCAGGATGACAGAGCAGACACCTCCGCCATCCAGCCTCCTCCTTCCATCTGGTGCTTAGGCCTCCGGGTGCCACACACTTCCTGTGCTGCCCAAACCAGCGCCAGCTCCGCTCTAGAGGGAAGTAAGCGAACACGCACAGCAGAGGCCTGGAAACAGCCAGGCAAGGAGGAGAGGCCAAAGCCAGCGTCTGAGTGCTTTCCTTCTGGGAGGTGCTTTCAGTAACCTCGGTGAGTGCCAGCGCTCAGCAGCCACCCTTCCAAAGAGGGGTCGCTTGCAGCTGCAGCATCAGGCAGAGTTGCAGCATAGGACGCTTTTTATAGTGCTCTTTGGTTTCACAGTTCTCCAACATAGATGAGCTGGAGGGTGGATGGTTTTAAGATCCATTGTGTATCATGAAAGCACGTGGCCTGTCTTCCTAAGAGTTTCTGCATTTCCAACTTTTTAATCCACGATAGAAAAAATCTAGAAAAGCTAATGCAGTTAGAGGAGAAGGTTTTCCTTGTGCCAGTGTGTTCATATCCTCCTCTGCACCAAAAATGACTCCCCAAGGCACCCTCTCTCCACCAGAATGTGGTATTGTCTCTTAAAACAAAAACTAAACCAGCAGAGCCAGAGACAGAGCAGAAAAAGTGAGATGTGACAGTCTTTCGACATTTACTTCCTCGGGTCCTTTTCCAGGAGTAAATGAGCATCGTGTACCCGTGGGATCCACGAAGGACCTGGGCCGACAGTGCTCTGAAATTGGTTTCATGAAAGCATCTGTGACTCACCCCTGTCCAAGAATGTTTTCATTAAGATTCAGCAGAGGCGATGTGCTGGGTCAGCAAGTACAGCTGCAAAACCGGGGCCTGCCAGCCTGGGCAACACAGCAAGACCCCGTCTCTACTAAAAATAAAAATTAATTAGCTGGGTACAGTGGCATGTGGCTAGAGTCTCAGTTACTCAGGAGGCTAAGGTGGGAGGGTCACTTGAGTCTGAGGACAGGGCTGCAGTGAGCTGTGATCGCACCACTGCACTACAGCCTGACCCCATCTCAAAAACAAAACAAAAAACCCTGAATGCAAAGTGAACACTTGCTTCTGCTAATCGTAGCACTTGCATGACAGGCCTGCGTGGATCCTAGCATCTGCCTGCAGCACAAGGCCATGTCATATAGCAACATATCCTCAGTCCAGCCACGGGAGCTGCCTGGGAGGTGAGGTGGTGGTTAAACAGCTGCACAGCAGCAGGGAAGCTCCATCTGCCTCTCACTCCATGGCCCTTGTGAGCTGCTGCAGAGATGCTGGGGGTCCCCTCCACATGCAGGCCTGTGTTCTAGCTAATGAGAGCCAGGAGACTGGCAAGATGAAGCAGAGTCCTCCCGTGTGATCTGGAAAAGCCCACTGTACTTTAAATCAGATCCTTAGATTCTGGGCTTCACCTCATTTAAGAAGGACATTGTGTATGGAGATGAGAAAGAGCAAAGAAAAACAGTTTTCAAAAGCTATCCTTTAATCCCCTGAGAAGCACAGTTCTCAGTGTCTAAAAAGGGTTTAATCTGTGCTTGGTCGGTGGACGGAATAATGCATGTGCTTGGCCCAGTGTCCTACTCTGTGAATATTCTAACCACATGGGCATACTGGGCAACTGCCTGGGACCCGGGGCTGGTGCTGTAGCCATGACCTTGTGGCTAGCCCTCCATGTGACCAAGCTGAAAGGCATTAAGTGGATTAAGCCAGCTCTAAGTAACACGGAAGGTGCTCTTCCTCTTTTGCAGAACAAGGCTCTCATTTTCAGCTTTAAGGCACCTTATTTTCCACTTCTGAGAGTCGAGACTGTTGTCCTGGATCTCAATGAGCCAGCACCCAGCACACCCAGTGGAGTTAGAGAACTCTCAGTCTCTTGCTGATGGCCTGAGAAAAATAGGGACCATGGAGAAAAGCAGGCCAGGCTGCACCCATGGGTCAGAGGACTGGGAATTTCCAGGCGTTACCTGGCCTTTGACATCTGTGCATCTTTGGGGGCCAGGATTCCAGCAGTTGGCCCATGATCACACAGGGCTGGGGTAGGAGCCAGGCATTAGAGCCACAGAGCTTCTCCTGCACCTCAATCTCCAACAGCTGCAACTCTCTCCTTAACACATGCCGATGACAAAGTGGATGCAGCTAGTTTGAAGTCTACTTACTCAACCCCTATTGAACGAATGAGCAGTGAAATGCATAAGGTAGGCAAAAATGAGCAATAGTCCCAAAAAAACACAAATGGAGTGAATACGTGGTGGCCTATGCTTTGCCAACCAGTAAGCATGACCACCTTATGCCATGGATATGGAGTCTATTTGGATAGACTGAAGGCCTCCTGGTCCTGTGGAAATAGGCGAAGGACCCCTCTCCCTATGGTGAAATGCACAGGCTCCAGGAGATCCCAGAGGTCATAGATTCGAGAGGTGAGGTCTAAAATTCCCCTGGGGAACAAGACACAGACGAAATAAGTTTATTATAGGGACCCCCAGGACCAGGCCCATGGTGGGGTTGGAAAGCATCCAGGGAGCTATCAGAGGGCAACGCTTCCATCCTGGGGTCAAGTCATCCACAAACAAATGCAGAAATGCCGAAGGGGGCTGGAGGTGAGAACAGAAAGGGTCAGGGAAGAGCAAGTATACAATAACCAGGTGATTTATATAATTTATTGTATATTTCAAAGTAGCCAGAAGAGAAGAATTACAATATTCCCAACACAAAGGAAAGATAAATGTTTGGGATGATAAATATCTCAATTACCCTGACTTGATTGTATATCATATAGAGGCATCAAAATACCATATACACCTCCAAAATATGTACAACTGTTACATATTAATAAAATTTCCCAAATAGAACTTTAAAAAATAACTTTGTGATTTAACATTGAAGTGAAGAAAAAGACTAGTTTATATCTGTTCTGTAAAATCCATTCATTCATTCAATCACGCATGCTCCTGCGAGTTTCTGCAAAAATTTCAAGTTCCACATCTGTACACCTACTATGGAGAAAGAGGGCTCCTAGGGAGACCAGGGAAAGGGAACACAGTTGGTCATTGTATTCTAAGCTATGGCTTCTAGTCACTGCAAGGTACTTTCCATTGACTGATGCGAATAAACATTCAAATGGACATTCAGAAAACTGTTCCTGCCGGGTGTGATGGCTCATACTTGAAATCCCAGCACTTTGGGAAGCCAAGTCCGGCAGATCATTTGAGGTCAAGAGTTTGAGACCAGACTGACGAATATGGTGAAACCCCATCTCTACTAAAATACAAAAATTAGCTGAGCATGGTGACGGCGGATGCCTGTAATCCCAGCTACTCAGGAGGCTGAGGCAGGAGAATCACCTGAATCCAGTGAGCCAAGATCTTGCCACTGTACTCCAGCCTGGGCAACACAGCAAGACTTCCTCTCCAAAAAAAAAAAAAAAAAAAAAAAATTAAAAATAAGAAAACTGTTCCTGATCCTCTTGTTGTTGGGTAAGAAAACCAATCTCATCAGAAGGTGCTCCCCCTCTGACCCCCAGAGCTGGCTGAGTGTCAGCTGGGGAATTCTTGCTGGGTTCAGCATTTCCTTTGTCTCTCCAGCCAGTCTTCAGGTTCTGACAAGTGGATGAACTTTCCCTAAATTTTCATATAACACAAAATAAAATTCTGTGCTAAGGAACTTTGCAGGGGGTGTGGTTTCTTGCTGGTGGCTTGGGTCCTGTCACTTATGTTCCTCTGCTGAGCTGCGCTGGAGGAAGGATTAAGAACACCTGTTACAGTCACATGCCCCTAGGAGGCAAGGGTGAGCAGAGCTGCCCTGGGCCCTACTCAGGACACCTGGGTGCTAACACCGGCCCTGCTACTAATGAGCTCTTGTGCCTCATTCCCATCATGTCGGGAAATACAAAAGGGCAAGGGGAAGGGGCAGAGCTTGGTACGGATCAGGATTTCTCAAACTCGGAACTATTGATATCTTGGGACAGAAGATTCTCTGTTGCGGGGATTGTCCTGTGCATTGCAGGATGTTTAGCAACATCCATGGCCTCTACTCTCCTACAGCTGTGAGAATCAAAAATGCCTGGAGACTTTGCTGCATGTCCCCCGAATGGGGGAGCCTGCCCGCCCGTTGAGAGTCCCAGTGTAGACCGGCTCTGTCTAATCCAGAAGACACATGTAGTCATTAGGCACGTGACTAGTCCAAATTGTGGTGTGCTTTAAGTATAAATGTGCACTGGATTTCAAACATTAAATAAAAAAACAAAAATGGATGTAAAATCTCCCATGAATATTAATATATTACATTTTATATTCTTTATATTTTATGTCCATTATTTGTTATAATGATGCTATTTTTGATATCTCCAGTAGATTAAAATGCATCATAAGAATTCAATTCACCTCTTTCTTCTTTTTACTTTTTATAATGTGGCCACTTAAAAAATAATTGAAATAACACATGTGGTTCCATTGTGGCCACATTAGATTTCTACCGGCCAGCATGAGACTAGGTGCAAGCTAAGATCCTCCCCATTCAGGCTAAAGTCCTCCCTGCCCAGGTAGTCCCAATTCTTTGTGAATGACTTACCACTGCAGGTAAAAGAAATCATTTTCCAGCACTATTTACAGATAGCTGAGGCGTAACAGAGTGTGGACATAGAATCCCATCAGAAAATTTCCGAGGTGCATTTGAATCTCTCTCTCTTCCATACTAAACTAAGCAAAACCCGCAGCATCAGTGTTTAGAGGCAACACCCTACTCCATTCCACAGAGGAAGCAGCCCCAACTGTCAACATCCTGTTCTGGCAGGCCCATGGACGCAGCAGGCCCTGGAAAACCCCATGCAGAGGCCCAGGGAAGCCAGCCTCACTGTTGAACCTTTCCACTCTCAGCTACCCAGAAGTAAGAGGGCCTGGGACCTGCACTTCTCCTCGGTGGCCAGGAGAGCCAGCTCCTCATGGGAACTGGTGGACTGCTTCATGATTTGCTCTCTTTCCACGAAGATCACCTCTCTTCATTCCTATAATAGTCATGCAGCTGTGGACTAAGATGTCTACATTTTACATGTGGCCAGTAGAAATTTTGCTCCAGAAACTCCAGTCATAAGAAATGTTTATTTCTTCTACTTCTTCTTCTTTTTTTTTTAGATAGAGTTTTGCTCTTGTTGCCCAGGCTGGAGTGCCATGGCACAATCTGGGCTCACCGCAACCTCCACCTCTGGGGTTCAAGAGATTCTCCTGCCTTAGCCTTCCCAGTACCTGGAATTACAGGCACCTGCTACCACGCCCAGCTAATTTTGTTGTTGTTGTTTTTTGAGACGAGTCTTGCTCTGTTGCCCAGGCTGGAGTGCAGTGGCGCAATCTTGGCTCGCTACAACCTTCACCTCCTGGGTTCAATCAATTCTCCTGCCTGAGCCTCCTGAGTAGCTGGGATTATAGGCGCACACCACCATGCCCAGTTAATTTTTTTATTTTTAGTAAAGACTGTGTTTCACCATGTTGGTCAGGCTGGTCTCGAACTCCTGACCTCGTGATCCACCCACCTCAGCCTCCCAAAGTGCTGAGATTACAGGTGTGAGCTACCATACCTGGCCTAATTTTTGTATTTTTAATAGAGACAGGGTTTCACCATGTTGGCCAGGCTGGTCTCGAACTCCTGACTTCAGGTGATCTGCTCATCTTGGCCTCCCAAAATGCTGGGATTACTGCCAGGGAACCACTGGCCCACCATGCCTGGACCATTTCTTCATTTTGATCAAATTAAATGAATTCTAAGCCTAGATGCCACTAGAGTGGTCAAATATTCAATCTCACCTTTTCTCCACTGTCCTGTCTCATCCCAGCTCCTGGAATTGTTCCAAAGGCCAAGGTCCAGGATTTTGAGCAAAGGAGAGTATGCATGGTGGCTTCTCTGGTTTTTCCTTACTAGATCATTGTCTGGGCCCACCTTGTACCTTAAAGAGATCTGTGTGCTGCTCACAGGATGCCCCGCCCCTTCCAAGGTTTGGCCACCTCTGGAAACTGTGACTATGACAATCCAGGACTCAAGTTCCTAGTGACCTCCCTGAATTTCCAACCCACCGACTCTCCCCTAGCCACGGGAAAGCAACCTGTCTCATCTCTGCTGGGGAGCTAGCTCTCCTGGAAAACAAAACCAAACCAAAAACATCAGCTTCAATGGCCTTGTCCTCACACATGCCCCACCCTTGGGCATGAGCTAGCGTGATCTTCTGCATGACTTTAAGCTTTCAAAACAAAATCCATGAGGGAAAATCTGCTTAAGTCCTACATGACAAAGCTCCTAGAAAGACGAGGAGCTCGAAGGCCAGGCAGCTTTCTGGGAATGGAGGTATAAAAAAAGACAACAGACAAAAGACAGCTTCAGATCTCTGTAAATGATGCTGTTTTCACCCATGGAGAAACCAGGTGACCTGCTCCAGACTACATTTCTGTTAAGAGTCAGAGGAGGAACCAAATCCAGGACCCCTGACTTCATCTAAACGTTTCATGAGCAGCTCCAACTCCATGCTCCATCCTGAAATCACCAAAGAGCATGGAAAGAAATCTATCAGCTCTGCTTCACCATAAGCTGATGACCCATGGACAGGGCAGGGAGACCTCCAGGCCCTCATTTCTAGTCCTAGAAGCTCCTTCCTCAAAGGAAGTTCTCTGTTCCCCACAACCAAGTTAGGGCACACTTCTCTGACTCCCTGGAGCACAGCTAGACCTTGCTGAAACATTTCAACAGAAACTTGTTAAAGAGGTGACATTAACACATTGCTAGATATTCTAATTTACAAGATACGTTTCTCTCTCAACAATCTACAAAAATGTTTTTTTTTTTTTCTTTTTTAAACAAAGTGTTCAGAGGAACTCACAAGCACTTCAGAGTTTCTGCAAAGAGGTAATTCCAACTGTACTGTTTTTAACTCGGTAGTTTTGAATGGAGGCGTTCTTTAGAAAAGCCAGTTTAGAGGAGGTGTGAAAAGTAGGGTTATCTTAGTAGATGTAGTGCTTATCAGCCAGGATAACTAAAGGACTGATCAAAGTACTCTATCATAAAATTATAAAAGGAGCCCTAAAATTGGAATGCATCCTGGCCACAGTAGCAGGCCCAACCAGGGAACTCTGCAGGAATCGTCACTTAGACTGTGAAGTTTATTAGAGCAGCAGAAACAGAGAGGTGGGGCTTGATGTCCCCACATGAGACAAGAATCACAGGACCTAATGTAACTTCTAATAAATGCATTTAGCAAAGGTTTCTGTTGAACTTTAAGGAAGAAATGTTTACACTACTCAATAAGCTTACCACATGCTGCACAGCTAATGATAGAACTGGAAGGATCTACCTGTTAAAAAAAAAAAGCATGGCTTAATAAGACATGAGAGAATATAAAACACACACAGAAACAAAAATCAAGTAAATTGTAACTCCTTAGAACACTAGATGTTTGTTGAAAATGACATCAACAAAAGTTGAGTTTCACAAAAACGACGTTGAACCCAAAAATCCAGACACAAGAGTGCACGCTCAATGAATCCATGAATATAAAGTTAAAAAACAGTAAGACTGGCTGTGAATACCCAGTATGGCAGTTCTTCAAAAAATTAAAAATTGAATTGTCATATGATCCAGCAATTCCACTTCTGGGTATATTCTCAAAAGAATTTAAAGCAGGGTCCCAAAGACATCTTTATACACCTGTGTGCAAAGCAGCATTACGCACAATAGCAGAAGGATGGAGGCAACAGAAGCGTCCATCAACAGATGAACAAGTAGATAAAATGTGGTGTACTCACACAGTGAAAGATATTCAGCCTTAAAAAGGTAGGAGATTCTCATATACACTGCAACATGCATGGACCTTGTGATATCACGCTCAGTGAAATAAGCCAGACGCACAAGGATGAATGCTTTATTAGTCCACTTGCATGAAGTACCTAGAGGAATACTATCCATAGACACAGAAAGTAGAATAATGATTGCCAAAGGCTGGGAGTTGTTTAAGGTGTACGGAGTTTCAGTTCTGCAAAATAAAGAGTTCTGGAGATGGATGGTATTGGCAGTTACACTACAATGAGAATATGCTTAAGGTCCCGGAACCATGTACTTAAAAATAGTTAAGATGGTAAATTTTATGTTGTGTGTATGTTACCACAATTAAACTTTTTTAACCAAAGGGAGGAAAGACAGGCAAACTAAGCTATGCAAAAGATGAGGGCTGGGCCTGGAGAAGCACTCGAAATGGGTACCTGGGAGATGGTTGTATTCTATAGTTTAATAGGAGTGCTGGTTACATAAGCCTTTTTAGTTTTTGAACTTTTATCAAACTATATACTTAGACTTTTGCCAGTTTTCTCAATGTGTGTTATGCTTTAATTAAAAGTATTTTTTTTAATTATAGGAACAAAAATAAAAATCCACCTATACAAAAAGGCCGCAAAGAACAAAGGGAATTTAAATTCTAGAATGATACGCTAGGCTACTAACTTTTGCTCACATTTTGTCCCATGATAGCTTCTGGAGCCCCCAAGTTTATAAAGCAACTCCGATTTTTGTTTTTGTTGCCACTTGGGTTAATGGGCAGGAACAACCACCCCAAAAGAGTCAGTTTTTGTTTTTAAAAAAACGTTCTCCTAGGAGTCCCTCCCACAAGGCGGCTCAGTACAGTCCAGGCTCAGTCAAGCACTTCGAGTACAAAACAACTTGAGTGCGTGGAGATCTCACTGGTGTGAGCTTTGTAGGGATTAAGCAAATCACAGGTGCACCCTTACCTGAACCAGCCAGCAGCTTATTCATTAATCAAGTGCTTAACAAGCTGTTCCTTCAAGTTCCCCTCTCAGGCTGGCAGACTGGTGTCTTTGGACTGGTTCCCAGTTTGGGGCCCCCTCAGCTCCCTTTTTCCACTATTTGCCAAAACTTCTCCCTGCAGGTCCCGTCCTATGCTCTTCTCTGCTGGAACACCCATGCGGAGTTGGCCTCTCTGGTTTCTCCTCCCCGTATTTCTCCAGCTTTCCCTGACTCCCGCCCCCAGGCTGCTCTCAGGGCTCAGGTTGTGATCTGAACCAGTTTCTCCACAAGGGGTCCCAGGTCTGTCCTCTGAATCATCATCTTTCTTCACAAAGGTTTTCTACTCGAATCCTATATCCTTTCCCTCACCTGCCCATAGCCCAAATGCAGCACGGAGCTCACCAAAACCAGCTCTACATGTCATTCCTGTCTGCTCAAGCCTTAAAAATAATAACAATGCTGACTTCTTACAAAAGAATAAGCCCTGCATCCAAACAGTCTAATGCTCACAACATCTTCATTTTACCAGGGAGGACACTGAGGCTTGAAGAAGTGACTTGTCTGTGAGCCTATAAAAGTGGCAAAGCTACCCGGGCGTGGTGGCTCACGCTTGTAATCTCAGCACTTCAGGAGGCCAGGGTGGGAGGATCACTTGAGCCCAGGAGTTCAAGACCAGTTTGGGCAACAAAGAGAGATGCTGTCTCTACATACAAACAATTTTTTAAAAATTAGCTGGGTGTGGCAGTGTGCCTATGGTCCCAGCTACGCAGGAGGCTGAGATGGGAGAATCACTTCAGCTCAGGCAGTTCAGGCTACATTGCGCTGTGATCACGCCACTGGCACTCCAGCCTGGGCGACAGAGCAAGACCCGATCTCATAAAAAATGGGGGGCCAGGTGGGGCAAAGCCAAGATGCAAGGGTTGCCTGGGTTTGGTCTGCTGCCTGTTGCATCAGTGGGGTATATTCGGAGCCTCCTCTGCATTCCACTAAGCTCAAGTCCTCCTGCTGGGTGCCATTTTCCCCAGGGAATCATGGCATCTAAATGCCGGCTTCCTCCAGCCACTGTTAGAAGAACATTAACAGCAAATCACGGAATGTCAGGGATTCAAATAACTCTTTAGAGGCCCTCTGTTTACATCCTTTTGTTTTAAACATCACATATAAGCTTAGGGCCCTCTGTTTACTTTTGATTTTACCCAAATGGAACCAACTAGGGAGCAGATGTGTGCAGCTCAACAGGAATCCAGTTTTGGGAAAATACTAATAGACTAAATATTAGTCTCCAGAGTTGGGACTGGCTTTGTGTGAAATGCTTGGTTAGGGGATAGGGCTTCCTGCTAAACAAACATCTCCCAAAGGCATCTTGTGCCATCTTTAAGCTGTGGGTTGTGGGGGTGCCCATAAAACAAAACTCCTAAGGAAGAAAATACACATATTATTTCAGACCCAGCTCTGTCCCCTTAAGGACGCCAGCACTAACAGCCAGCTTTACCCTTTCCTGACAATCCCTTACAATCTGGGAGTAGGGCCCTAGGGCTCCCACAGGGCCCGAGAAGGACATGCCCGGGCTCCTAAAGCCTTAGCTGCTCACACAGTCTAGGGCAGAGTGAGCATCATCGGGCTACGGAGAGACGAGGCCAAAAGTTCAGACCAGTTCTCTTGAAAGAGAGAACACTTTTTTTTAATTTTAATTTTTGTATTTCTTCAGACTTTGCTCAAGATCACGAGAAAAGAGAGAAGGTGGGGGAAACCTCCATCCTCTAAAGTTGAGCAGAGAAGGGATGGAGAAAGACTTGTCCTAATGACGGGCTTTTGTAACTGAAGATCTAAATAAGACAAAAAATAAAAAAATGCTTCTTTTCCATTTCTGCAGGAAGTGATCAGCCAGGAAAGGCACTACTCGCCTCATTCTCCTCTGAAAACGAGGCTCCTTCAGTCAGATTTCAACCCAACCTTCTCCACTTTCTGCCTCCATCACCCTTCGGGGGAGAAGAGGATAGCAAAGGTCTGCCACCCCCAAGCAGCCGCTCCCACAGGAACTGCCTCGTTAAGCTCTGTGACCAGTAACTTCCCAACTGAAGAAAAGCTCAGGCAGGACCATTCTGTATGCTGCTTTGCACTAAGTCTTTTTTCCAAGAACTCTCACTATGTAAAACATTCTAAACTTGGGAGCACTAGCTTTTGCACTGTTTCCCACCAAGCCACAGAGCTTACACTAGCATCACACTCCTCCTTTGCCAGGTCTGAGCTCGCTGGAGGAAAATACAAGTTCCTCTTTCAGCGTCTTCCCTTGGCTTCTGGAGACCAGCTTCCCAGCTACCAAAACAGAACGCTTCCCAGGTTTTCCTCCCACATCTATGAACTTTGTTCCTTGATTAAGTCCTAGCTTCCCCTCTAAACAGAACTGGACTATGTCCAACTCATTTCTTCAGCTTCTGCAAACATTAACTCAGCAGATGTTTTTTTCAAGAGGTTTGTGTTCGGCTGTTGAGTTGGTTTAGGAGGCTGCCAGTGGAAAGTCTGAGGGGCGTATCAGCAGCACTTTACCCCATCCCCCCATCCCCCCCATCGCCCCCATCCCCTCTGGCCAGCAGGGCAGGAAAAGGAAGCCTGTTTGTGTGCACAAGCCTGCTGGCAGACAGGCCGTTGCCATGCACTGTGCTTTCCTCTGTGGACAGAAAGGGACTGCGAGGGAGGAAGGATGAACAACTCCTTCCTCAGCTGGTAGGGTGCTTGGCTCCAAGAAACGCTCCTGGTCTGCAGTGAACGTAGGACCGTTTTCCTCTCATAGCCAGCCACACACAGCTGCCTGTCTTTGGACATCTTGCCCCCACGAAGGGCTGGTTCCTTGAGCGGGCTGCAGGGAAAGGGGCCCGTTCACCCGGAGGAAGGAAACTCTCCGCAGACCCTGCAGGAAGGAAGGCCTGGGGCGACTGTTCCCCGGGGAGCCTGGAAACCCACAGGCAGGAGCCATTAGAGGGCAGCACGTGCCTGTCTCATAACGCTGAGCAGGCTAGGTCTGGTCGTTGTGGGGTTTTTTTTCCCAATTACAGGGTGTCTCAAAAAGCAAAAGCACTGTGGCTCCAGCGTCAGCAGAAAAACAAGTTAGAAAGACAGGCGGGGGAGGGGGAAATGCTTCCAACTCCAAAGCTGCGCCAGGACGCTGCTCTTGGGGAAGTTGGGCTGCAGTCCCCGCGCGCGTGCTGGGAAGCTAAGTGGAGGTCCCAACACCTCCTGTCCCCTTAGAGGCCCAGAGGCCCAGCACCCCGACCCAGCGTCCAGAGCCGGTTCGCAGAGAGCGCGCTGGGCAGGCTTGGGCGCCATGCCCTTTGAGTCACTTAGCTCTTCAGCCTCCTGGAACGCGGGGACAAAGGAGCGCCTTGGTACTGGCAGAAGCCGGGGGCACGGCTGGGTTTTACAAGGAAAGACGAAATCCGATCCCAGCAATCGGGATACATCACCATTGCCCGACTCTGAGGTGACCCAACTCAGGGTCCAGCCGCTTGGCTCCGAACACACGTGTGTCATAACCCCAGCTCGTACCCCGGCCTTGCCAGAGAGGTAAGAAAGTGGCACCCCTCCCGGAGACCAACGCAAGTGCCACTTGGGCGTCCCCTGCCAGGGCCGCTCTGCGTTTCAAAGGGCCCCTGGGGCGCCCAGGATTGGCCTCTGCCCCTCCTCCCACCGCACAACTCCTCTTCCCAGATTCATCAAGGGATTCCACCCCAAGGAAGAGTTCCTTCGTGCTGGAAAGAGTCTGGGGCAGCACAGTGGGCCTCCCCTCGGTCCGGGTCACCAGAGGCAGGGAGAGAGGGGCTTGTGTCATCTTACTATTCGTTTCTCCGTGCAAGCTCCTCGAGACAGCCCTGAATTCATGACACCATTTCATTGGAAGACCTCTGCGCCCCGCAAAGGCTTGGGCAGATGAAAGTGTCTAACAGAGGTGACAGGTGACCAAACCTCAGCCCTGAGGTCTCACCACCGGCTCACAAGCCCAGGGCTGGGTGGTAGGGTTCTCACTGCCTTCTCCCCACCCAGATTACCATTGCATTTCCACTCCTCCACCCTGGCCTCGGAACCCAGAAGGCGAGTGGTTAGCCAGCCCTTTCTCGCGGCTGTTGTCCAATCTGTCACTGTGCCTGACGTTTCTTTAGGAAGTGGTTCCTGTTTGTTGCACACCATTCACAAATATGTCATTTTCAGATCCTGCCCTCTGCACACCGGGTGCTAAGCCTCGCAGGCCCTCGGAGTGGCCCTCGGAGTGGCCCGGTTCCACACTCTTGGTCATCAGCATCTGATCTGCCTCGGATCTGCCTCCTTCCTCATTCAATTCAGTGCTTTCAGTTGACAAAGACCAGAGAGCCTCTAACCTGGGGGCGTGCTAACCATAGAAATAGCACCCACAATCTAGCATAGAGTGAGCCAGTAACTGAATGGGAAACTTCACGTCGCTGATAGCACTTCCAGTTTCCAATAGCGTTGGGCTAGATGCTCAGACTAAATTTCCCACTGGCAACAGTTTACAAGGTGGATAAAATATAAAACAACTCACAATCTTTCTGTTTAAATTGTTAAATAGTAAGAAGCGATATTGGCTGTTGATCCAGGGAATCATGAGGAACTGTGAGTCATTCATCTCCAATCCTATAGGCATCAGAAACAAAATCATGGGTGCAGTAATTCAAAAGTCAAACTGACACGTAGTTTTCATGAAATTCTCCTAATAAATTATCCCCAAAAATTATTAAGCTGGGCAAAAATTTTATTGCATGAAGATTTGTACAATTTCTTTTCTGGTAGACTAATTCCACCAGTTGACAGCTCTATTAGATTCCTTTGGGGCCTTCTTGTCTGCCTTGCGGCTGGACCATTCCTATACAGAGACTGCAGAAAGCACCTGCCCTTGCTGTTTGTAGCCATGACAGAAAAAACCATCCCACTTCACTTTATGCTTCCAATGTCCATAATAAACAACTATCAGGTCTCTTAACCTGTTAGATTTTTAATCATACTCACCAAAAAGGCTTCATTCTTCACTGCTATGATTTTGGGCACATTCTTCACCTCCCTGAGTCCGTTTCTTCATCCCTAAGATGTAATATAACTACCCCATAGTGTTATGGTAAAAGTTTAAATAAGATAATACAGAGAAAACATTGAGTACCACGAATCAGTAGTAAGTGCTCAATTAATGTTATTACTACTGTTTTAGTGTTAGTATCAACCACAAATGGTTATGATTGCCATCTTGTTTAAGAACATATCCAGTGTTTGAATCTCTTTGGAAACATTGCACCAAGCACTCAAACTTTTTAAAAGTGAGACATACTTCCTCATGAAGCAGCCTATCCACCCTTGGACAACTTTGACTACTGCGAAGTGCATCTCTGTGTTGAAAATGAAGTCTGACTCCAGCGAAATTAGTCCTCTGCCTTGGAGCCCTATGTCTGATTATCACATCCTTTTTTCCCTGCACTAACGATGCTTAATTCTTTTTTTTTTTTTTTTTTTTGAGATGGAGTCTTGCTCTGTTGCCCGGACTGGAGTGCAGTGGTGCAATCTTGGCTCACTACAACCTCCACCTCCCGGGTTCAAGCAATTCTTGTGCCTCAGCCTCCCAAGTAGGTGGGATTACAGGTTTGCACCACCACGCCCGGCTAATTTTTGTATTTTTAGTAGAGGTGGGGTTTCACCATGTTGGCCAGACTGATCTCAAACTCCTGAACTCAGGTGATCCGCTGACCTTGGCCTCCCAAAGTGCTGGGATTACAAGTGTGAGCCACCGAGCCCAGTCTCATGCTTAATTCTTTCGACCTGTTCTGGTTGCTCTTGACAAATGCGAATGGTTGGCCATTTCCTTCTTGAGTGTGATGTCTGACCAGCTGCTCACTCCAGACGCTGCAGTTCTCTAAAGTCTAACCTCAAATGAGCTTTGTGGGGTCCACATCTGCTGGTGGCTTCTTCTATCCTACTTTTGACTAAAACACTTTTAAGTCTTTTTTTTACTGCTTAGCTACAGCTCCCTTATCCTGGTCCTGTGCAATTCATTTGCTCCCCAGTTGAAGACAGTGGTGTATTTTCTTGTTAGAATCAGCCCATTTCCATGCCTTCCTAGATGTTTTTGGATCTTGATTCTGGCCCGCTAAACGTGTGCTCGTCTTTCAACATTCGGTAACCAGCAAATTTGGTGAAGAGTGACCTTTAGGACTTCCTACAGGAAACATGATGGAAGTTTTGGACAAGACATGGCTGAGGAGCCCTTCCTTGTCAGGGCCCAGCTCCGATATTCGGAGCCTGGCCCATCAGTCACCTCCCACAGGCTAAGGCTGCCTTCCCCCACTGTGCACCGGCTGTGAGGCATGTTCTGCCTAGTGTAGGCCTTCACAGCAAGGGGCAAAGGGGCAAGTCAACAGTGCTTGAGAAAAGTGGGAGGGACAGGGTATGGGGTTGCATGGGAGTTGAAGCACAGAGGGTAGAAGGGGGAAAAAAAGAGGAGTGAGCAAAACAAGGATGATAAGGAAAGAAACGCGTAGGACAGTAATTGGGTAAGTTAGAAAGCGAGGAGGAGAAAATATTGGAGGAAGTAGGTAGGGATTAACAAAGAATTTTCAAAATGGACAACAGAAACCAATATAACAAAGATGGCAAGATGGAAATAGTCAAGGGCATTGGACCAGGCAAAGCCATAAGGCAAGAGGGGACTAAAAGCCGCCAGACCAAGGAGAAGTTCTCCAGGCCACCCCTGTGGCCTCGGGGATTGTTTAGTTGTGGGGTTTTATGCCAATTACTGGAGCAGCTGAAAGCAGCCTCCTCACTCAGACAGAGGAAAGAGCTTCTCAAGACCCATTTTGATTCTAAGAACATTGGTTTCACAGAAGGATGTTTTTATGTCCTGAGAATCTTTAGACATAGGAACTATATACATCAGGCTTTGCTGAATACACCTGCCTGGAAAGGGCAAAAGAGCTTTAAAATAATCTGTAAAGACAAACCATGATCCCACCATGTTTTGAAGCTTCAGGGTTATGATACGTAACTCCACAGAAGCCTACCATTTCTTCTCATCTGAAGCTCTCCTTTCATTTGGGGAATGCAGCCTTTTGATAGACATTTGCTGAATGGACAGGAGACTCCTGAAAGCAGAATTGTGCACGTTCTGTGGACCAGCCCTGGCTACTGGGAGCAGGTCTTAGCCAATCTCTGTGTGCAGTGCCTCTTAATCTCACCTGCCTGCTACCTTATGTAGGCATGGAACTTAATCTGCTAGCTATGTTCTCCTAACCTCAGATATCTGTAAAACCAACTACAATAAGATAGCATTGTAGGGCACAAAATGCTTAGAAGAGATTTCTTTGAAGCAATGCTTCCTAAACGTTTTTTAATGCAGCTTATGGCAAGAAACACATTTTACATCCCTGCTTATTACACAGACACACATACACACACTCATACTCAACTGAAACAAATATCTCATGAAACAGTATTTAATTTTATTTTCTGCAATTCATACAATACGATCTGGTATTTTCTGTTGTTTCATTGTTTTAAAATTCTGAGCATAGCTTTCAAAACTCACAGTTTGAAAAGCATGAGCCAAGGGGCTTCAAATAGGGGTGACAGCTTGAACACACACATTTTATCACCTCTCCCTTCAGAGATCTCATTAAAATGATAATAAGGAAACAAAATGGCAAAAACCCACAAGGACAAAGAGCAAACGAGAGGGACATCAGCAGATAAGGAACCTCAAGAAGTATCTATCACAGTGAGTGACCCACACGCCCCATAACAGCCAATTTTGGTGGCCCTCCAACAGCTCTTGCCTTATTCTTTTTTGTAATAGGATTCAGATTTTATTTAAAATCCCCATATTCTACTGCAAAGTCATATTACTAGGAAAGACCAACCCTAACCCCAGTTCTACAAAGTAAATATTGATTAATCTAAGATAACTTTACTAGTTGTATTCCCTTTATCTGGTGGTAGCTTTAAAAAGAGCTTATCACTTAATTTTGGACATGGGATCATGAGGGAAACGCAACCAAGACTGGGACTGATTCTGGGAAATATTTCACAGTTTCCAAAAGAGTCAGAGGAAGAGCTAATCCCATCTTCCGTATCTGGAACATAGGCTGCTGCCATTTTTTACCAATGAAGGGAAATACACAATGTACTCTGGCGAAACAGATTTTTGAAAACATCACTCCCTGATGATGTAAGTCAGTCACAGAGTTAATCAACCCTGGAGCCACCTTATCTCTGGACTTCTTATTATGCAAGTTAAAAAAATTGACTTGAGTAAAACCACTTTTAGTTGTGTTTTCTTTATTTCAGCAAGCATACACACCAAGGCACAGCATCATAAAATTCCACAACATGAGGGACAAAGCAAGGAGCCCAGAACTTCCAATGAGGGGGAACTAGGTCATATACAAAGGAACAAGAATATAAATGGTATTGAACTTCAAGCACTGAAGAATGCTTGAAGAAAAGAATGGATGCTAGAAGAAAAGAATGAATGCCTTCAAAGTTTTAAAAGAAAACACTTTTCTACCTTGAATTCTGCAATCAACCAAACCATTGATCAAGAATAAAAGCAGACAATAGTATCTTTAGACATGCAAGGACTAAAATTTACCTTCCATGTGCCTTCTAGGAGCTAATAATTGATGGGTTTCAGGAAAAGAAAGGAATATAAATGAAAATGAGGAAAGAGAAGGGCCTAGGAACCAGTGAGTCCAGTCAGCAGGGTGGAAGAGCTGACAGCTACACTGTGGGTCCAAGACTAAGCAGTCCAGATGGGAGTAGAAGGGGAAGACAACCAGGGAAAAATGACATAGACTTAACAGAGTAGAAATATGGCAGATCTAGATGCAAAGTCATCATCAGGAAGAAATCAAATATACTGTATTGTATAACAAATTACCTAGAGACTTTCAGACTTAAAATGATAAGCATTTATTATCTTCCATTTTCTGAGGGTCAGGAATCTGGGAGCAGCTTAGCTGGGTAGTTTCAGCTCAGCATCTCTTCTGAGGTTGTCAGGATGTCAGCTGGGGCTCCAGTCAGCTGAAAGCATGACCAGAACTGTGGAATCAGTGTCCACCATGGCTGACTCATGTTGCAGTTGGCAGAAGGCCTCAGTTCCTTGTTGACTGTGGGCAAGAGGCCTCAGCTTCCTGCCACATGGACCTGTTCAGAGGGCTGCTGAAGTGGCCTAACATGGCAGCTGATTTTCCCCAGAGCAAGCAACCCATGAGAAAGTCTGAGGGGGAGGCTGGAATGCCTTTTATTACAGTCTCAGAAGTCACATGTCATTATTTCTGCCATATTCTTTTTGTTAGAAGCAATTCACTAAGTACAGCCCACTTATAAGGCAAGGGAAATAGGGCTCTGCATTTTGTAAAAAAGAATATTAGAGAATTTTTGACATATTTTTCAACTATTACACATATGCATATAAAAATAGCATGTAAGTTAATAACTATGGCAAAGAGATAACTTCAAGGGAAACAAAATCTAAAGAAAAAATATAGTTCTAATATACCACTCAGATTTGCTATCAACAATATTGACATAGTTTTGGTGTTATGGAACAGTAATTATTGATTTAATTAAAAGCAGCTATAGGCCAGGTGCAGTGGCGCATGCCTGTCACCCCAGCACTTTGGGAAGCCGAGGCAGGAGGATCACCTGAGGTCAGGAGTTCGAGACTAGCCTGGCCAAGATGGTGAAACCCTATCTCTACTAAAAATACAAAAACTAGCCAGTGTGGTGGCAGATGCCTGTAATCCCAGCTATTTGGGAGGCTGAGGCACAAGAATTGCTTGAAACCAAGAGGAAGAGGCTGCAGTGAGCTGCAATCATGCCACTGTACTCCAGCCTGAGTGACAGAGTGAGACACTGTCTCAAAAAAAAAAAAAAAGCTATATAAGAGGAGGAATGGGGAAAGATGAATCAGAGAGCATAAGGTACCTAACTTTTCATTAACTCTGAGGAAGCCAATTGATATTACCTATAATTGATAAATCAAAAAGAACTCTACAATCAAGATACTCTGGCACTGGCAAAAGAACAGATAAATAGGTCAATGAGACATAGCAGAAAACCCAGACATAGACTCACCCATATACAATTAACTGATCTTTGACAAAGGAGAAAGGATAACATTTTCAATAAATGGTGCCAAAACAACTGGATATACACATGTAAAAGAATTAATCTAGTCACAGATCCTATGTCCTTCCCAAAAATTAACTTAAAATAGATCGTAAATGTAAATACAACTGTAAGACTCCTAGCAGGTGGCATAGGAAACCATCTAGATGACTTTGGGTTTGGGAATGACTTTTTAGACAACACCAAAGGAACAACTGATTTTTAGACAACACCAAAGGAACAATTGATTAAAGAAGTAATTGAAGGGCCAGGCTCAGTGGTTCACACCTGTAATCCCAGCACTTTGGGAGGCCGAGGTGGGCGGATCACCTGAGGTCAGGAGTTCGAGACCAGCCTGGCCAACATGGAGAGACCCCATCTCTTAAAAAAAAAAAAAAAAAAAGAAGTAATTGATAAATTGGATTTCATTAAAATTAAAAACTTCTGCTCTGTGAAATACACTGTCAAGAAAATGAGAAGAGAAATATTTGCAAGAGATATATCTGTTAAGAGTTTTTTATTCAAAGTATATAAAGAAGTCTTAAAACTCAACAATAAGGAAACAACCCAATTTAAAAAATGGGCAAAAGATCTGAACAGATACCTCACAAAAGAAGACATACAGATGGCAAATAAGCATACCGAAAGATGCCCCATGGCATATGTCATTAGAGAACTGCAAATTAAAACAACGAGATACTGCTACACACTTATTAGAATGGCCCAGATCTAGAATACCGACGACACCAAATGTTGGCAAGAATGTGAAGCAGCAGGAACTCCCATTCATTGCTGTGGGAATGCCAGATAGTAGTCTGGAAGACAGTTTGGCAGTTTCTTACAAAACTGAACTACTTTTACAACATGCTCCAGAAATTGCACTCCTTGGTATTTACTCAAATGAGTTAAAAACATGTCCACACAAAACCCTGAATACAAATGTTTCCAGCAATTTTATTCATAATTGCTACAACTTGGAAGCAGTGAAGATGTCCTTCAAAAGGTGAATGGAATAACTATCTTGCATCAAGACAGTGGAATATTATCCTGTACTAAAAAGAAATGCACTATCAAAGCCATGAAAAGACATGGAGGAAGTCTAAATGCATATTGCTAGGTAAAGGAAGCCAATCTGAAAAGGCTAGATGCTACGAGTCCAACTATATGACATTCTGGAAAAGGCAAAACTGTGGAAACAGGAAAAAGAACCTTGGTTGCCAGGAGTTAGCGGGGAGAGAAGGCTGACTAGGTGGAGCACAGAGGATTTTTAGAGCAATGAAACCACTCTATGATACTATAGTGATAGATTCACGGCATAATACATTTGTCTAAACCCATAGAATGTACAACACCAAGAGTAAACACTAATACAAACTGTGGACTTTGGGTGAAAATGATGCATCAATGTCAGTTCATTACTTGTGTCAAATGGTCCACTCTGGTGCAGGATGTTGATGGTGGAGGCAACTGTGGGGCGGAAGGGACAGGGGGTGCATATGGGAGATCTCTGTACTTTCTGTTAACTTTTGCTGTGAGCCTAAAACTGCTCTAAAAATAAAGCCTAATAAGAAAAATTGCACTCTAGGTCTGGCCTATCAGCTTAGCTCTTCTTCCCCCACAACTGCCAACCAGCCCCACCTGCCTCCTTTCCTGGCCCTACATCACTGCGGGATCTTGTTTCAGTGCATGGATTACCAGAGGGAAAAAGAGTTCCCACCGGCCTCTCTGTATCAAACACAAGTGAAATAAACAAGTTTTTCAATAAAGAGGCTGGGGTGGGAGGGACTGGAGAAAGGATGACTGTTGCTCATCACCCTCAGCTCCTCTGACCCATCAGTCCATAATGTCACCAGCCTTACAATCTTGTCCCCTTCCCTAATTCCCACACACCTTCTTCCTTCTCCCATCTTGATGGCACTGATGGGAGAAATTCTGGACCACTTGTGCCAGGAACACCAACCTTCACCCTTAGCCTTGACCAGGCCATGGTGATAAGGCAGTCCTCTCCCAGCCCCACTCAGCTCCCTCTCAGTCCCCACAGCAGTTCGACCTCAGATTCTTTCCTGGAGCCCTATGATTCCCTTGTCATCCTGCCCAACAGGTAGCCTTGCCTCCTACTCAACAGGGAAAGGTGAGCTGGCCAGTCATGAGCTCCCTGAGCTCCACGACTCTCCCCTGCTCTGCTCCTGCCTGCCACTGGCCTGCCACTGGTGTGCAGACCTCACTCCCCTCCCACCGCTAGCATCCCCTCCCTGTTCTCTTTGCCCTCTTGCTCTCCATGTGTGCCCTTTGTCTTATCATCACAGTTCTCTCCAGGGAAAACCAAAACCATCATTAAGACAAGAACAAAAATACTCTCCCAGGGATAACAGGAATTGCCCACTGGGGCAGTAGCGGGTTTTGACTGGGCACTGGAGGTGGCGAGTCCCCAGGTTTGAATTGGAAGGCACAGGTGCTGCTGTCAAGCAGAAGCGTAGGTGGTTATAAAGGGGGTGGTTCTCTTGGTTTGTTACTCCCTCAGACTTTTGCTGGCATATATAACCCCCTCCAGACACATCTCTAGAGACCTGAGCCTTCTTGAAGTAAACACTGTTATAAACTCCTACCTCCAAGCAAAACAGCAAAAAACCTTACACGCAGAAACTAGCAATCAGACTGCTCCAGCAGCCTTGGCCCTCCCTCTAACTCCTGCCCTCTTTCTTCTTTGCCAAATTTTCTAAAAGTAGCTTCACTGCCCTACTTACTAACCTCCTGTAGGCTGGTGTTGGACCCCGCCGCATCCCCACTAACCAGCTCTTATTATCACACTGGTTACTGCTGAATTTCCGAGTCTAATGGACACTTTCATCGTGTCTTAATAACCTCTGCGGAGCACTGACTCATCGCTCTTCCTCCTTTAAATTTCTTCTCCCCTGGCTTCCATGACCCTGGTTCTCCCCACCCCCACCGCCACCCCCATCCAACCTTTCCCTCTCAATCTTCTCCCTAAGCTCATTTCAGCCTCTGCCTTGACCTGGCTGTTCTCCCCTAGACAGCGCTCCATGCTGGTTCTTTTTGCTTCTCGTGCTCCATACCCGCTGTGGGCCATCAACCTTCTACACACTTTCCTATACAGCACATACCCTCCTGACTCCTGGATCTGCACTGCCATCCCAGTTATCAGTAACGAGGCTCCCGAAGTGGGTTGAAATCTGGAGATCCAGTCCAGGAGGAATCTAGGTATCAGCAAAGGTTAAACACACTAAGAGAGTAGGCAGAGCTGGGGGCATCCCTGCAGAGTGCTGGGGCTGGGGGCTCTGTCACTTCCTTCAGAGGAGACTTCTAATTGCTGCATGACTAAATGGGGGATGAGGCTCACTGATATAGTGAGAAAGGGACCTGTCCTGGGATCAAACAGCAGCACTAGGGCTCCATATGGGACCACAATCAACCCCTCCCAATCAACAAAGCGACACTCAGCTGTCCCAGTGCATCTGTTCAGGCTTTAGACACACAAGTGCAGTTTTTAACTCCATGGCACAAGTGTGCCTCCATTTTCAGCCTTATTTAGGGGAGGGGAAAGATGTTTGAGTCATTTTATATGAAGAACCCACTGAATGGAACATTTGTCACTATTTAATTAGAACAAATAGAAAACATAGTAGCTATGTAAAATGGTAATTGCATAAAACATGACAAGCATGCACAGAATGACTGACTGCAACCTGCCTTCTTCTCAACGGGCATCACCAAGTGACGTCCCCACCAGTCCCCACCGTAATCAGGGATGCCCTGACCATCAGCTGGTTAGACATATACCTAGAAGCATTTTGTAAAGTCAGCTATCAGAACTTAATCATTAGAATGTAAAAAAACTACTGCCGTACTTCAAGCAACTTGGATGAAATGAAAAGGTAAATCACTCATGTTTAGTGACAATAATCAAGTAATCAGGCTAGACCCCCCGTAAAAATGTCAACAAGCTGAGAGAATGTCAAGAAAGCGGAAAACTTGAGACAGATGATGCAGAAAGGCAGAAATGGGGAACTTGGGAGGAATTCTGCTTGTCCAGGGTCAGGACGGTAAGACACTTTTGTGCCATGTATGGTAGTGGTAGTGTCACTTTCGGGCCCAGCTGGAAAAATAAAAATTGATGCCAGCCATAGGCAGAAGAGGGAACAGCAGTGTGTGTGATTGCATCCATGACCTAGGCCAGCCTGGTGTTAGTGGGGTGGCCAGGGAGAGGCAAAAGGTGACAACAATGATAGTGTCAACAGCAGAGGGTAACTGTGGCCTAAGCACAGGTCCCTTTTTGATTACCATCTATAAGATGACTCCCCAGTTTACATCCTAGCTCTGACCTTTCATCATATCTGCAGACCCATATATCCAACCATCTGTTTAAAACATCCGCACGGATGTCTCTAAGTGTTTCCAACCCAACATGTCCAAAACTAAACTCTTAATCTTATCAACAAACCTGCTCCTCCTCCAGGCTTCTCTGTCTCAATGACATCCCCCTGCACTCCACTGCTCTCACCGGAACCCCTGGAAGCGGCCTTAATCTTTCCCACTGTCTGTTCACCCCACCTCTAAGCCACCATTTTTATGCTTCCACTTCTACCACGTCAGGCTCATCACTTGCCTGGACCTCCATAATAGGCTCCTAAATTGCCTTTTTAGTTCCATACTCGCCTCCCCCCCATATCTGTTCTCTCCATGGCGGACAGAACAACCATTTTAAAACTTAAATCCAAAACTTTCCTGTGGCAGGATAAATCCCAGCCTCTGTGGGCTCACAGGGTCTGGCCTGGGCCCGCTTCTCCTTGCTAATACTTCAACCTGCAATGAAAACTCTGCCTGCGTGAGTTCCCTTCCCAAGTTCTCTTGCATCTGCCAATTCACTCCAAAGAGAAATCAAGCTCCCTTTCAGACTACAGTGCAAAATAGAGTTTGGCTTATCTCCTAAGAAGGCCAAACTCCGAGCCAATCTTTTAAAGTCTCTTGCCCACGTAAAAATTCTTGAAAAGCAATCTCGATTCCCGGCCAGACTCCTTGCCTACGTGTTCCCCATCCGCGTCCCTACAACTCCGTCGCCTGCTCCGGTCAACACCACAGCTGGGCTCTGCCCCTTCGGAAGCTGATGCTCCGGCGAGGGCAGTGGATTTATGGTGCAAGGTTACTCGGAGCGTAAATCTGGGCCTCAGGAATCAAGGGCTGTGACATTTTTACAGCCTCCTCCTCCAAGCCCTTGTACGGACATGAAGCAACTGGAGGGAAGAACATCTGGTTTCACTTTTTTTATTCACAGCCACGGCTCCCATCTGACAAAAACCATGGATCTCGCCAGAGTTCTGGTCCCGGCTGAATGAATGAGAAGTGAGGCCGTGCTCTGCAAGAGATCTCGTTTTCCTCCCTCACCACGGTGTAAGGAAGCCACCAGGAATTAAAAGGGCACCACCATCGCACTGAAACAAAGCATTTACCTGAGTCCTGGCCTGGGCGGCCACCTGCCAACTCGCTAGAAGTTAAGGAGGGGCGTTTCTGAGGGAGACAAGGGGAGCCTCCGGGCCTCTCTTGCAGCCGGGGCTGAGGCCGGGGGCTTTGCGCGGTGCATGCTGGGAGTTGTAGTGTCCGCGGGCAAGATGGCCGCGAGGTCCTCAGGGCAGGACACAGGGGCTCCTCCTCAGCACCCATTCCTGTCATCTCTGACAGGGCCTGCCACAGTAATGACTGCCGAGGCCAAAGGTCACCTTGGGAGAGTGCTTGCGGAAACACACGTCGACCGCTCGACTCTACGCGCCAAGATAAGAAGCCGCTCTGATTAGGTAGGTGCCCTTTCTGGACCTGACTTCTCCCAGTTCCCACATGGCTCGCCCAGACCCCCGCCTCCTGATAAGGGGCCTTCTTTTCATCTGATTGAGAACCCCAGACTGGAGCAACTTCAGAAAAACGTGCCCCGCTCTGCTGTCCGACCAGCAGGGATGACCAGAACAATCGGGAAGAGGTCCCTCTGAGGAATGTTCCCCAGCAGTGCACAGAGCAGCAGATCCCCGTCCCTAATCACTGTGTGTGGCTCTGGTCAGACCCAGTGAGGGAAGCGGAACTCCTCATCATCTATTTCCTAAATATGCATTGGCCTGAATGTGCCAATAAAGAAAGAAAGCAAAACAAAGTCCAAGCAGGGCATGGCACCGTCACCCTGTGAGAAGGCACCCTGATTTTCCCTGTGGTCTCCAGTCCACTTTCTTGCCAGGACTCTGAATGCAGACTCTAAGTCACCTCAGCTCAACATCCCTCAGCAGTCCTCACAGCCTAGTAAATAAGCTCCTTTCTACACGTTTGCTTTCATGTCTGTATCTCATTATTTTTCTCATTCTTGTCCTCAATTCTAGTCAAGAGGGTATTTGCCAGTATTCATAGTGACCTTTTATTGAGCACTTACTAAATGCTATGAGCTTTGCTAAGACTTTATACCCATTATCTCATTTAATCCTATATTAATCCATGAGATAGCTACTGTTATGCCCATTTTTCAGATGATGAAACTGAGGCACAGAAGTTAAAGTCTTCATACTATCTACTGTCATTAAACCTGCAACCAAGCAGGTAGCTCTGCTTGAGGTAGCCATGCAGTCAAGCAGACAGTCACCACAGGACATGTATAATCACCTACTTATCCCCAAAAGCCCGCAACATTGCCTGGAAGCATTCGTAAGTGTCCTCTCCCAAATTCTGCTCTCACCCTTTAATCCTGTGGCCACTGTCCACCCCTCCTTTGCACAGGTGATCTCATCTACATTCACAGCTTTCACACTTACAACCCCCAGATTAATCCCACAGATTCATATGTGCAGCTGCCTATTTGAAATGTCTCCTTCATTGTACGAAGGCATCTTACATGAAGCATGTCCTGACCATACCCTTCTTCCTGTAGATCACACCTCTTCTAGATTCCTCCCAGCTAAGGCTAATTACAAGCAGTGTCCAAAGCCTATCAATTCCAGCACCCTAATGGCTTTTAAATCTATGCCCTGTTCTCACTGCTTTAGGGTTAGATTACAACCACTTTTCCTTTTCACCTGAATCATAAAATAACCTATTTTGGAACTTCCACAAAGAAATGTCTTAAATTGCATCCACAAGTTCTCTGGCATGCCTTCTTTCAAAAGGTGGAGTCTAATTCTTTTACCTTTGAGCGTGAGCTAGACATAACAGCTCTCCTCTAACAAACAGAACATGGCTGAAATGACAGTATGTGATTTCTGAGGTCAGATCACAAAATACATTGCCACTTTCACCATACTTGCTCGGCTCACTCTTACCTTATTCTGGGGTGAGCCAGCAGCCTATGGCAGGGTTCATGTGGAAAGGCACCGGATATCCACAAACAGCAATCACCAACTTGGCAGCTATAAGAGTGAGCCACTTGAAAATGGCCTGACTGCTGCTCCAATCACAGTGCCTGTGACCTTAGCCAGCATCATCATGTCAACCTCCTGGGAGACCCTGAACCAAAGCGTCTCAGCTAAAGAAGCTCCACACCCAAATGTGCTGTTGTTTGAAGCCATTATGTTTTGGAGTAACTTAGTGTGCATGATGATAACTAAACCCTTATCCCATTCCCCACTTATCACAGCCAGAGCTATATTTTTAAAATGCAAGTGTGATGATGTCATTCCCCTACTTAAAATTCTTTATGACTCTCCATCACCTACAGACTGTGAAACTCATTAAGACAGCTTCCAAGTTCTTCAGCATCTGGCCCTTTGGCTTCAACTCTCAAGAGCTCACTGAAGGACTCTTTTCTCTGGCAGGCCAGAGTTTGTTTTATATCTGATGTCCCTCTCTCAGAGATCCTCCTTGAAGTGTTAGATCACACTCCTAAGAGTAGCAGGTAATCTTTATCATCACACTCATGAACATTTCCCAGGGCACTGGCCACTCCTGCCCAGGATAGATTGTCTTCTATATCTGTCTCCTAAGCAATAGAATAATACTGAACTCAAGGGAGGCATTGAGAAGTAATTCTGATGAAAGAGAGGATGCAATTAATAGGGAAAAAGTTATGTAAGACTGATTTCAATAGCAATTGCTGACTCAGTCAGAGAGCACAATTCCAGCAGACATTCTCTATCAACTCATCTAGATAAAACCAACCTTTTTGGAGACTAAGTCCCTTTCTGGAGGCTGAGAGTCTGAAAAACACTCTGACTGTTTTGTGTTTTCTGGACGAACAGCCTGATGGGATGGTGGGATGCTTTAAGGGAGCACCTGCATCCTCCCATCCCCCCATGGCTCTGATACCTGAGGCATCCCATCAGGTCAACCTGACACCTAGGTGCCATTGGAAACCCACTGAACCTGGAGCACTGGGATTTCAGGTTCAATGTCAGTTTGAAGGGTGTCCCTATGAGAAGCCTGGGAAAAGTCAGTCCTGGCATATTTACTGTAACCACAGTGATGTAGCTGGGGCACTACTATATACAGACTCAAAGACTTTCTATATATCAGCAATCTTATAGGGGAGGAAAAGTGAGTGGTATTTTATGCTGTTCATGTAAGTGATCCATTTTTCCTATAGGTTAGGAAACATCAGTTTTAGTCACTCTTAGAAAAAAGTATTTGTGCGGGGGAATGCCTGGGGTTGGGGTGGGGGCTCTGGAAGGTCACTTAAATTGGTGGTTGCCTCACCCAGGTGATGGACCTGAAGGCTTTTTCTTTTTTGACAGTCTCACTCTGTCGCCCAGGCTAGAGTGCAGTGGCGCAACCTCGGCTCACTGCAACCTCTGCCTCCCATGTTCATGTGATTCTCCTGCCTCAGCCTCCAGAGTACCTGGGACTATAGGCGCCCACTACCACATCTGGCTAATTTTTGTAATTTTAGTAGAGACGGGGTTTCACCATGTTGGTCAGTCTAGTCTCGAACTCCTGACCTCAGGTGGTCCACCCCCACCTCAGCCTCTCAAAGTGCTAGGATTACAGGTGTGAGCCACCGCACCCAGCCAGATGACATTTATACATAGAAAATATCTGAACTCCTCCACATGCTGACAAGGCCCACAGATCTACAGGGCCACCCAGGCAGCTCTGGCCTCCTCCCATACCTGGGTCTGTCACCCGGTCTCTCTTTCATTTCTGGGATGTGCTGAGGGACTTGATGTCTCCTCCTTCTCCAGATATTCACAGGGCTGGTTCCATTAGTTGTTCAGTCCTAGCTCAGATGCCAGCTCCTGAGGGTGTATTCCCTGCACTATCTTTCAGAAGTAACCCCTCTGTCTGTGTAAGACAGGCTGGAGCAAGGAATTCGCATTTTGTAAAGGCATTGGTGATAATGATAGCTAAGAAAACTCATTTCTTCATACCAAAACTTCGGTCCGCCAGACATTGGTGATGGAGGTGGGAGGGGAGAGGATCCCTCCTTGTTGCTTCGGCTCTTTTTTTGGAAATGAGTGCTTTTAGGGCTTGCTCTACAAAGGGGGAAAAAATCTAAAATGTTCTGGCTTCACTTTTGTTGGAAATAGATGCTCCGTGCTGCAAAGAAAAATTAGCACTGAGACAAAGGATCTTTCAGCAACGCATTTTTTACTTCCTGGACTGCAGAAAGGGGACCCTCACTAGCCACCATGCCCATCTTAGGGATATTCCAGTCTGAGCTCCTGCCACAGCCCCTAACTAAAGAAAATAAAGACCAAGTGCTGTGGCTCATGCCTGTAATCCCAGCACTTTGGGAGGCCAAAATGGGAGGATCAGTTCAGGCCAGGAGTTCGAGACGAGCCTGGCCAACATGACAAAACCCTATCTCTACTAAAAATAGAAAAATTAGCCAGGCATGGTGGCGGATGCCTATAATCCCAGCTACTCAGGAGCCTGAGGTGGGAGAATCGCTTGAACTTGGGAGACAGAGGTTGTAGTGACCCGAGATTGTGCCACTGCACTCCAGCCTGGGCAACAAGAGTAAAACTTCATCTCAAAAAAAAAAAAAAGAAAGAAAAAAAAAAAAAGAAAATAAAGTCTAGTGCCTTCTCCACAATCACTGGCAGCCCTTATTTTCTAGAAGAAATCTAAGCTAGTATACCAAAATCTGGTTGAGTGAATATTCATGAAAAAACATCCATAATCACTATGAGCAGTCAGTCCCTTTCATGAGAAGCATATTGATTGTGTGGCCTGTCCTGCTTCTCAGCTTGTTGCTGAGTGTGGGGGTGAGGAGAGTCCTTGATGGCAGGGACCTTGCCTCCTTAATGCTCCTTTGCCTTCCAACAAGGTCAAAGCGTTCAATCCGCTGGGAAGCTCAATTATCCTAATAGGAAGATAGCTGCCCGTACTGAAGGAGTTAACTGAATTAGGAGCTACAGACTTTACAGACAAGTTAGATGAAAGCTAGAGGTGAACCTGACCTACATAAGCTACCAGGACTGAGTCCCATGCATTTGACAGATGCAAACAGCCTTCATACAGACTGCGCTAGAAGGCGGATGCCTGTGGAGGCTTACCTGGCTCCAACGCCAGCTCAGCAGCAAACCTGGACCTGCCTCATGTAAACTGGAAATTTCAAGGCTAGGCCAGGTATGAGGCTAGGCAGAAAAGGAGAGAGAAGACATGTGTGTCTTATCACAGCCCATGCACACCCCCAGCAATGCTAACCACATTTCATCCCAGCCAAAGGGCCAGAAAAAAAATAAAAGACAAAAGCACCACGTGGAAAAGAAAAAATTCAACAAATGCCTCTCAAGACCAGATGCCTAGGAAACAGCTCTGTGCCAGAGGTCCTCCTTATTGAGAAAAAAGCGATAAATGTTTTCTACCTATATGGATAAAAACAATGAAGCTGTTGTTGCACGGATTGATTATGTCAACATTCATGGAGTCCTTACTTTGTGCCAGTAACTGGGCAAAGTGCTGAGAACACAAAAGGAAAAAGGACAGCCTGTGTCCTCCTTTAGATCTCATGGCCCTGGCTGGCAGGCAGCTGGGCCCCTGCAGGACAGGGGTCTGGAGACTCGCTGGTGTTTGTGCGTGTGCAAGTGCCTGCAGATTGCAGAGCGCGGAGCCAAGAAGGGGCAGAGGATGGAGCCCAGAGGCAAAGCCAGGATTGAGATGAACAAACATCCCTGTCAGAGTCAAACAAAGACCCAGGCTGGCAAGCCAACACCAGGTAGGAGGTGAAAGGACTGAAGCCACAGCCACCGAGATAGAGTCAGGTAGGTTTGGAGTAGGCGTTGAGGGCAGCACCTGCAAGATTCTTTCAGTGACAGCAAATAGCCTGTGTCCTCCCCCTACTTGGGGAGAGAGTTATTAGAACAGGAATTCTCAAGGCAATCTAAAATACCATCGATGTACCATTATTTGGTGTGCCACTAAGAAATAAACCCTAATGAATTATGACGCACCACCAATTTTACATGTATTTCAATTTCAGAAATGCTCAAATAAGAACAATTGTGTATCTTAGAATCAGTGAAATACAGTAGTGGGACATAGATAATTGGGTGAAATATTTGAACAGAAAATAGATACTGACACTGAATTGCCAGAATAGATTAGATAATGTCACACTGTTTAGGATACACTTTTATCACATTGGGAATCCTGGAAAACCATGGAGACAGGCAGGGCACAGCAAAAAAAAAAAAGAATGAGGTGGTGGCCTCTGGTTCAGCCATCACTAAGATAAGAGGGTGAAAGTGATCACATTGCAATCACTGTTAGGAGCCCTTATTAACCTGGTCCATATTCCTCCACTCTTCTAGGCAGTGTCTTCTTTCTCAAATCACATCCATCCACAGGGGGAAGAATGCATTATGAGCACCAAAATGCGAACAAGTAGCACATTAGTTCTGTGAAGTCTTGTACCTGTGATCCCTTTCCTCACACACCTATCAATTCTGTTTCCTACCCGTGGTTGGGTTGACTTCCACTGGGATAATATACATACGTGTGTGTGTGTGTGTGTGCATACGTGTGTGTGTGTGTAAAATCTGGCAAAAATAAGTAGCTGTACTGTTCAGCGCCCATAAACTTGGGCCTGGTGGATGAATGTCTGCAGGTGGGAGACAGGCAATAAAGAGAGTTAGGTCTCATTAGAGGGACGGGCGTGGCAGAGCTATAATGCAAGCTGAAAACAAAAGACCAAAGAAGACCACCTGGATGGAGAGACTTATGACACAAACTGATGAACCATGAGGAATGGAAGGATGTCTTCAAACACAGATTGCACCAGTACAAACACAGAGAATCGATCCTAGAGGGGTTAATGGCTGGAAAGCCACAAAAGGGTCACTCACCTCCTCCCCTACTTCCCTGGTACGAGTAACATCAGTGTGGACAGAACCCTGGCGGATCCACTCCTGGAGGGTTAGAGGGAGGGAAGTACTGAGACTAAGAGTCGCATCTCAATCAGGCTGCTGGCCCCCTGAGGACAGGCCCTGTGTCCTGTTTCTGCATCCTCCACAGTGTGTCCTGCCCAAGGCAGGGAACACGCAGGACAGGGCTGAGGGAGGCTTGTGCGTTTTCTTCATTACAACCCTCCTCAACAGTTGGAAACACTGGCTCTTACACCCAAGGACAGTCCTACATCAAATCGCCTGGGCAGACCAGTCCCTTCCAGGCTGGACCACCCAGGACCTACCCATGTGTTTTCAGGGGCTTAAACGAAGGCTTCACCTCCCCTGCAGCTAAATGAAAGCTGTCACGTCCCACTTAACCCTCTGGAGTCAGATCTAGAGAGTCCCCAGGGCTGCTCCACCACACCGTATTCCCTAGATCTTTCTGATCACCATGTCCCCGCCAGGGAGTCTGCACAACTGCCTGTTGGGGGCTGGAAGTGACCAAGAGCTGCAGCTCCCAAACTAAGACCCAGCCCTGAGCGTGCAGAATAGCAGGTCTCAGACACAGAGCCACTGCTGGCGCTGGGTAACATAGAAATTGCCTGGCCATGGCAAATGTGCATTCCGCTCAGGGTATCTGGCAGGATTCACAATCAGAGGGCAGAGGCAACTGCATTTCTTGGGACAAAACTTGGGGCAAGGCCGTGTCATGAGCAGCTTCCTGACCCCCATCACTGCCGTCCTTGCTTTGTGCCGCTGCCCTTGAAGAGACCCCTTTTGGTGATTCTGTGGGAGCTGCTGCAGATAAGGATGGGTGTCAGTGTCTGTTTCTCCTCAGCAGCTCTCAGCGAGGTCACTAGGCGCCAGAAATGGAAACATAAATGGCAGCTGCTGTCCTGAAAGCAGGTGGCTGCTCTGACCGGGGAGGGAAATGGCTTGAGGAATTACTCATGCAGCCTGAGAGCCGCAGAGTAGGAGTAAGCATGGAACTGGCGTGCGTGGGCACATCTGTGTATGTCTGTATCTGCGTGTAAGCTCCAGAGCTGTGAGCTCACGCACACATAGGCACACAGATACACACATACGTGCACACACAGACACATGCACACACACAGATGCACAGACGCCCAGAGACATACACACAGACATACAAAAATACACATACATACACACACAGAGAGATCTACATACGCAGACATACAGACACACACAGATGTACACATACAGACACACAGAGATATACAGACACACACATACATAAACACACACAGACATACCCACAGAGACACAGACACACATGCACACGCAGACACATGCACACAAACTGGCACACACACAGACATACACACTCAGAAACACGTGCAACACACACAGACACACAGATACAAGCACACACATATACAGAGATACAGAGGCACATACACATATATACACAGACACACACATATACACAGACACATGCTTACTCACATAGCACACACATACACACATAACACACATATGCAGACACACATAACACATACACACCCCACCCCATTGTGGTGTCCACAGGGCTGTTCAGATGGCAAGCAATCAGTAAGCATTTGTTGGATACTAAGTGAAGGATGAAATGAGTGAAGGCCCTAGTAGGTGAAATCGATGCTTTTCCTTGCAGGGCAGGCTCTAAGATTTGATCAGTGGCATGGTAGAAGCAACACCAAAAGTGCTGACAAGATGATGGCTTAAAATACTGCAAGCCCCAAGCAGAGGGAGAACTCCTTTCAAGGAAGGAGCTAGAAGGCCCAGGAATTGTTGCTCTAGCCTCATTATCTGTGAATGATTGATTCCAGACAGAAATTGATGAGGCAATTGAGAAAAGGAAAAGGGAAACACCCTGTGTGCCTGTGAAATGCCCTTGTTCACCTGGCGAGAGATGCGCATATATACTCTCACCATCAACTATCTATATGGTGTATGTATAAAAATATATGCGCATTGCACCCGAATGTTCATTGCAGCACTGTTTACAATAGCAAAGACCTGGAACCAACCCAAATGCCCATCGATGATAGACTGGACAGGGAAAATGTGGCACATATACACCATGGAACACTATGCAGGCATAAAAAATGATGAGTTCGTGTCCTTTGTAGGGACATGGATGAACCTGGAAACCATCATTCTCAGCAAACTGACACAAGAACACAAAATCAAACACCGCATGTTCTCACTCATAGGTGGGTATTGAACGATGAGATCACATGGACAGAGGGAGGGGAGCATCACACACTGGGGTCTGTCGGGGTGAAATAGGGGAAGGACAGTGTGGGATGGGGAGTTGGGGAGACATAGCATGGGGAGAAATGGCAGATATACGTGATGGGGAGGAAGGTAGCAAATCACACTGCCATGTGTGTACCTATGCAACAATCTTGTGTGTTCTTCACATGTACCCCAAAATCTAAAATGCAATAAATAAAATAAAAACAAAAAAAATATATGTATATATGTACACTGAATGTGTATATATGTGTGTACATGTCTGTGTATATACACATACACACACTACATACATCTGTATCTACATAATGGCAGTGCCTGCACTGGCTATGTCCAGGCAGCCAATATCCTGATTTAAACTGATTTAAAATATTGATACTGTAAATTAATATTGTAATTTAAAACAACTTCAATTCTGGAAGACTTTCCCAGGACTGTGATGAAAATCCCAGCGTCTGGTGGTTCCCTCATGCCAGCTTAACCCTAATTGCCTACACTAAGTCCAATTAGTGGCAAATCAGATTCCCCTTCATTTCATCTGATGAAGTAAGCTTTGGCAGTAGCATCTGCCCATGCAAAGCAGGGTAAAGAGGGAGAAAAGAACGGGGCTGCAGCGAATGGGGGCATGAGTGTGGGGACCAAAGAGTGACCACAGTCCTCCTGTCCCTGAGTCCCCATGGCTCTGTGCCCCGGACATGCAGACTTCTTTCCCTGCTCCTGTTCTCACAGCTCTCTCCTCCCCACATCTTAGGGTCTTCCATGTGTGTCTCATATTCCTCATCATTTAAAAACGAACTTTCGGCCAGGCACAATGGCTCACGCCTGAAATCCCAGCACTTTGGGAGGCTGAGGCAGGTGGACCACCTTAGGTCAGGAGTTCGAGACCAGTCTGGACAACATGATGAAACCCTGTCCCTACTGAAAAAAAAAAAAAAAAAAAAAAAAGAAAGGAAAAGTACTTTCATGCATAGAGTTTTTGTAACTGATTTTGGTGAGAATCAAATCTATCAGGTACAGTCTTAGAAACAAATAACTTGAAGCCTACTTTAAAGACAGACTCTCTTGGTCTCTTTCCTGCGTCTCTACCTCCGTGCCTCTCTCTAACACACACACACACACACACACACACACACACGGCCCTTCTGTAAGCACACTTTCCTCACTGCCCCAGTCCTCTCCGTGTCCATGGTCCTGCAGGTGCTGACCTGGGTGGCGGCTGCTGAGGAACCAGCGTGACTGGCACGGCCATGGCCGTGAGCATGCGGTCCAGGGCACAGATAACAGCAGCTCTGGCTCCACAGGCAGCATGTCCTGCCAAAGCCTTCTTTCTCTGCATCTCAAGGTCACAATAATAGATTACGAAAGAGTGGAAAAGCACTACTCAGAAAATGGGCCATGGGGACTTTCCTCTGGGTGAGGAGGGCGAGAACAATGCCCAATACGGCAGCAGGTCGTTTGAACTCTGCAAGGGAAGGAAACGTGGAGTGTGAGGTCCCCCCAAGGGCTGGCGCCTGCAATATCCCCCCTCCAAAGGCTCTGAAAACACACAAATTGGGACCATTGGAAAATGATGTCTAAGGTGTTCTGATGTAGAAGAAATTCCATCGCAGACATTAACCTGTTTCACCAGGATCAAATATTTACTATTGTGTTTCATACTTTTTAAGTCCCTTGCAAATTAAAGTAGGACAAATGTTCTCGCAAAACAAACATTCTCCTGTCTTCAGAAACCACTGATAAATAGTCCAGGCCGATGATTCCTTGCCTCTCCTCAAAATAAGGGAGGGTTTTTATTTCAAAGCAACAAACAGAACCGATCCTCAAGTGCCCTGGTGGAACAGAAGGCTGGACTATTAAAGTCTGTGACACTCTCAATGGTGACATTGGTTTCCAAGAGCCACGGCAGCCGTACCCAAAGAAAACATTTTATGTATGATGATGTAGTAACTGTACTTCAAGGCTTGACTTAAAAAAATGTATAATTCAACAAAATTACAATTTCTCCATAAAAGGAGCACTTTAAAAAAATTCAAGTTACATTCACCAGTTTGAAAATATTTGGGGATCTTAACTATTTCTGAGGTTAAGTGGTGTCTCATAAAATCAGACCCGGGGGAACTCTCTAAGAGGACCATGGGCACTTAGATTTTATTCCAGGTGTAATGTATTCCCAATAGTTTAGCAAAAAGGTGGTCACGTTATAAGAGCATACCCTGGATGTCCAGAAAAGACAGAAATGACAAAATGTCCAGAAAAGACAGAAATAGAGGTGGGGGCCAAGAAACAGTTCCGTTCTCCTAGAAACCACGCCTCCTGCTCAAGCCAAGAGCTTCTGATCATGTCCTCCTGGTGTCTCCTAGCAGCTTCGAGCACTGAAACAGTCTTACCAGTTCCTGAGCCCCCAGGCACCTTCTCTGAACGTCTGAACTATCAGCCCCTTCCCCCGGAGCAGGCCTGCAGGGACTCAGCAAGGCTGGGTGCTGGAGGGCCACTCTGTAGGCCTGGCCAGAGGGAGGCCACACCACCCAAAGAAGCCACTCAGCAGCAGGGCTCCCCTGAGAGGTTGCTGCTGGTGACACAGGCCCTTTGCTGGCAGAGCTCAGCCCTACCCAGAACAGAAGGGCTCAGTGCCCCAGCCTCCAGTCTTCGGTCCCAGCTGCAGCTTTTCAGCTCTAGTTTTTCCTCCAGGTTATCTTCCCTCTGCGGCTTCCAGCGGGTCAGTTCCCCAGTCTTTGCCAACGGGGGAGCGATGACTACTGACTTCCGCGATGATTCATGCCGGTTGTTTACAGCAGAGGTAGTGCGGGGCCTGCACGTCTTGGAATTAGCTGTGAGGGTGCAGTGAGGCCAGCACCTGGGTTCCCGGGTATGCCGACGCTGGAACTGTGCAGAGGTGCAGGAGAAGGGGGGAGCAGGGACACAAAACCTTGCCTGTCAAGGAACGCAGTTTTCCTGCCCCTGCCTGGAAACTTCACAAAGCACGTGGGAAGGCAAAGCCACAGTATCGTGTCGAAAGCGCGTGGGTAAGACGGACTTCCCAAAACAGATTCTGCCGAACTAAATAAATAATATCCAGTTCCTTCTTTTTAAATATAAATATGTATCTTAAATTATCAAATAATATAAATATTATATTAAATTATGAAATAATTTAAATATGCAGAAACATGCAGAAATAATAGATCAAAGGCCGAAGTACCCACTCATCAGCTTTAACATGTTGCTGTCTATACTACCGATATTTTTTATTTTCAAAAACAAAAACGCAGTCAAGCAAGCACACAGCAGCTCCTGGAGGAATTTGATGTTGCAAAAGCAACATCAAATGAGCCCATCCCCAGTTCTCTGCTGAACGGATCCGCTTATGCGTGTTGTGTATTTCCCTCACCCCGCCACCCCCGAGTCCCTTGTGCTGCTCGTGGGACGCCGTGGCGAGAGCTCTGGAGTCCAGATTCCATCGTGGAGACTGACATGGTTCCCTGCTTGGTCTCCTGTCCTGCCTGGTCTCCAGTCCTGCCTGCGAAGGCTGACGGCCCTGTACCAATGCAGCAGCTTCCAAATCGCTGAGCAAGCAGCCCCTCGCTTCCCCTCTCCTCCTGAGCCCACCTTCTCTCCACACTCCCTTGTTCCAAGCTGTCCATAGGCACCATTTGGCTCCAATTCCACATCCTAAGTGTTTCTATGAATACAGGCTTTGTGGAATGTTTATTCATAGGACAGTAATCCCAGAGGGGAATAAAAGCAGTGCCGTCCATGACATTATCCGTGTTAGCCTCGGATTGTCTGCTGTAAAATGCTAGCTGCAGCCTCTGGTGTTGAGGTGCTTGCGTGAAGCCTGGACAGGGAGCGCAAGGGCAGGCAGAAGAGGCAGCCAAGGCTTCTAGGCGCCGGGGCCCTCCAAGGAGGAGGAAGGCCTGGGGCCAGGCAGCAGGTGGACCAGCACAGAGCCTGGTTCCGGAGCTGGGCCTGGGAGGGGCCTTTGTATTGCACAGGGGAGGGGCCGCAGTGTCCCTCCAGCTACCTGGTCACTGATTTTACCAAAGCCGGTATGCACACATCCCAGGGGCTCCCCAGAGCCCGTGCAGCTGAACAAACCCATGTTTTTAAAAATAAGAATGACACCAGCCTGCCCCGAGTCACAGTACAGTGGGATGTGAGTGTGCAGTGGGGTGTGAGTGTACAGCGGGGTGTGTGTGCAGTGTGGGTGTGTGTGTGCAGTGGGGTGTGAGTTGCAGAGGGTAAGTGTGCAGCAGGGTTTGTGTGCAGTGAGGTGTGAGTGTGCAGCGGGGTGTGAGTATGCAGTGTGGGTGTGTGTAGTGGGGTGTGAGTGTGCAGCGGGGTGTGTGCAGTGTGGTGTGAGTTGCAGAGGGTGAGTGTGCAGCAGGGTTTGTGTGCAGCGGGGTGTGGGTGTGCAGCGGGGTGTGAGTGTGCAGTGGGGTGTGGGTGTGCAGTGGGGTGTGGGTGTGCAGCGGGGGTGTGAGTGTACAGTGGAGAGCAGGGAACCTAAATGCTAATACACATGAAGTATTTTGAGATTCCAAGGAGCTCCTGGATGGCGTTCAGGGTGGCGTGTTTCAGGAGCGCAGATAGATGTGCAGGCAGCCACACCCCTTCCCCTCCCACCCCTCAGCAATTTGTTCCTTTTCAAGTTTGAGACACACAAGTCTTGCAACTGTGTCTCTGGAGCCGCCTACACAAACCAGCGAAGAGATCACAGGCCTGGGACTGGCTGGCGACAGCTGGCTCCCTCCACTTTCCAGAAGAGGAAATGGAGCCAGAGGTCGTGAAACGATGATAGAAACGAAAACAAGAAGATTTCTTTCTGTACCCCACACCCTCTTTATTTTCACACATGCACACACCCCCCACATGCACACACACCCATGTCCAGGGTGGCTGGACAGAGCCCCTCCCAGAACTGTCATTCATTTTGCATATGTATTCTGTTTGAGAAAACCTCCTTTTAATAAATCTGGTGTTTGCCATCGTAGGAGCTGACAGCTGTGCAATGCACCGGGCCATGGGGCAGTGTTCCATTTTGTCTCCCCTGGACAGCTGACAAGATGGAGTCCCTCGTAGGTGAGAGGATGGTTTTAGAAGCACGGGAATTCTCAGTCATGGATTAAACTGCAATGCAGACTTTCTGCATCCCCAGTGGAGAGTCAGAGGCCTGGGAGGATGCTAAGCATTCCAAGCAAGCACTCTTCCAGAAGTCTGCCAGCTTCCCCAGAGCAGCCAGGGTGACGATGGGAAGAGCTGCTGCAGTCCTCAGCTTCAGCTTGTCCGGGAGCCAGCCCAGCACACCCAGCAGACTTCCCAGAGAGCAGGGGCCAGGGGACGGGAGGGGACCTAGTCCCCTCAGACTTGGAAACAGCCACCTTACAGAAAGGCCCATGAAATACACTTAAAAGGGAGGAATAAAGAAGGGAGGAAGGAAGGGAGGGAGAGAGGTTGAGAGGGAGGGCC
>PVKP010013122.1:7467-56436 GCA_004027715.1 Plecturocebus donacophilus | reverse complement strand
GGGTTCAAGCAATTCTCCTGCCTCAGCCTCCCGAGTAGCTGGGACTACAGGCTGCGCCACCACGCCCAGCTAATTTTTTTTTTTTTGTATTTTTAGTAGAGACGGAGTTTCACCATGTTGACCAGGATGGTCTCGATCTCTTGACCTAGTGATCCACTTGCCTCGGCCTCCCAAAGTTCTGGGATTATAGGCATGAGCCACCGCGCCCGGCCCAATTTTTGTATTTTTAGTAGAGACAGGGTTTTACCATGTTGGCCAGGGTGTTCTTTATGTCCTGACCTCAGGATCCACCTACCTCAGCCTCCCAAAGGGCTGGGATTACAGATGTGAGCCACCGTGCCCGGCCCTCCCCTGGGACTTCTTATCAAATATGCAGTATGTGCTTTGTGTTAGCCTTCAACAATCCAAAGAGTTCCCATTCTGAAACACATCTGGCCCCAGCAGTTTTGGATGAGGGGTAATGCCTGTAACACCCAGGGGTGGCTGAGAGCAGTGAATGAGAATCCACGGACAGCACTGAAACTCACCCTTCAGGGGACCTCTGATGTCCTTGCATCGGGTAGTAGTTTCCGCCACTTACTGTTTAGATAGAAGCAGAGAAAACAAGTAGGGACACAATTTCAGTAGCTGGAAGGGAGAACATTCCTTTGTCCTCCAAGTAGGTGACTCTCCTCTCACTTCTCAAGGCCAGGGAAGCTCTGCCGTGAGGCTGAACCCAGCACTCAGGGAGCACTTGGAACCACCCTTTGGCTTCTTACCTCTAAAGCTACAAGACCCTGTGGAAGGGAAGAGAAAAACTCTCAAATGACTGCAGAGAATTAGCTTTCCTTATCAGGGAGAGAATGGGAAGCTGCTATCGCTGTCTCCTGTTACTGTAGTGAAAATTTCAAAATTATGACATTAAAGTGTTTTTTTTTTTTCTTTTTTTTGAGATGGTAGTTGCCCAGGATGGAGTGCAGTGGTGTGATCATGGCTCACTGCAGCCTCAGTGTCCCAGGCTCAAGTGATCCTCTTCCCTCAGCCTCCTGAGTAGCGGGAACTACAGGTGCATGCCATCATACCTGGCTAATTTTTGTGAAGATGGGGTTTCATCATGTTGCCCAGGCTGGTCTCGAACTCCTGAGCTCAAGTGACCCATCCGCCTTGGGTGGCCAAAAATGTGTTTTAATACTTGGGTTTTTATTGTTGTTGGTGGTGTTGGGCTTTTTTTTCTTTAATGTCTTTATTTTTGAGACAGCATCTTACCTTCTTGCCCAGACTGGAGTGCAGTGGCATGATCTCAGCTCACTGCAACCTCTACCTCCTGGGTTCCAGCAATTCTCCTGCCTCAGCCTCCCGAGTAGCTGGGATTACAGGCATGTGCCACTACTGTCCAGCTAATTTTTGTATTTTTACTAGAGACAGGGTTTCACCATGTTGGCCAGGATGGTCTCGAACCCCTGACCTCAAGCAATCCACCCACCTCAGCCTCCCAAAGTGCTGGGATTACAGGCATGAGCCACTGTGCCCAGCCAATACCTGGTTTTCCCTATGCTTTTATAAAAATGGGATGTGCTTGAAATTACTTCACTAGTGGGGAAATAAGACACTAAGCAGGAGAGCAACTTCACGTTTTATTTAGTTTTTGCAGAGAGAGGTGCTCAGGCTGCTCTTGAACTCCTGGTCTCAAGCAATTCTCCCGCCTCAGCCTCCCACAGTGTTGGGATTACAGGGGTGAGCTGCTGCCTGTCTCGTGTTCTTTATCTAGACTGTGGGGATCATCGCAGAACCTACTCGCCTCACAGGGTGTGGTGGAGATCCAGTGAGGGCATCTATGTCAACAGCTTACAACTGCCTGGCAGGTAGTAAGAGCTCCGGACACATTTTACAGATCAGGGGTCCCAGACAAAGCTATGCCAGTGCTGAACAGTGCAGACTGGAATCACCTAGGGGCGTTGTGTTTTGTTTGTTTGTTTGAGATGGAATTTTGCTCTTGTTGCCCAGGCTGGAGTGCAACAGTGCCATCTCGGCTCACCGAAACCTCCACCTCCTGGGTTCAAGCCATTCTCCTGCCTCAGCAGGAGGGATTACAGGCATGTGCCACTACGCCTGGCTAATTTTGTGTTTTTAGTAGAGATGGGAGTTTCTCCATGTTGGTCAGGTTGGCCTCAAACTCCTGACCTCAGGTGCTCCACCCACCTCAGCCTCCCAAAGTGCTGGGATTACAGGCGTGAGCCCCGGCCACACCCAAGACCAATTAAATCACAGCCCCTCTGGGTGGGGTCTGGGCATCAGTATTTTCTGGAAGTTTCCGAGGAGTGTTCGATGTGCAGCCACATTTGGGAACTGTCTAGTCTAGAACTTGGTGTGCCTGAGGTCTGCGCTGGGAGAACTGGCTTTGAAAAGACACCGACAAGCAGTCATTTTGTAGCTACAGGTGAAGCAGATGGCGTCGGGGCAGAAGGGTGTGGGACCCAACGGGGTCTGCGGCTCCCGGGGGCCTTCGGGTCTGGCAACCACCGGCACCCCCATCCCCCCAGGCTGGGATGGAGCCACTGTCTGCACCCGAGGAGGCCTCCAGAGCAGGAGGCGGGAGCAGCAGCTCTGAGCCCCGCTTGGGCACCAGAGGGAGCTCGTGGGGACGCGCCACGGCTCCATCCCTGCAGCTGGTTCAAACTGGTTTGGACAGGGTGCGGCCTGGGCGGGCTGCATTCCAGGCCCCAGGCTCGCGGCTGTCGGGGCCTCCCCAAGGGCTGCAGACCTAGGCCAGGGAGCACCAAGGGCAGGGCCCCGGGGCAGGCGCCAGCACCCTGAGAGGCTGCGGAGGTGTTGAAACCCCAACGCGCTTTGTGGAAAATCATTACTTGGCCTCCCACGGGGTCCCTGACTAACGCTGGCAGCGCGGCGGGGTCCCTGGGCAGGGGTGACTCTCAGACATCGGCGCGCATTAGAATCCATGCCGAGCTTGTGAAGCGCAGGGGCCAGCGCCGCCCTCACCAAACAGCCTGGTTCTGAACGTCCGGGTGGGCGTCTGGGCATCTGTATGTTTAGCAAAATATTTTTAAGGTACAATCACACATTGAGAAAAAAAGGCTAGAAAGAAAATGATTGTCAACCCGCCAACCTGGCCCAGGGTATGAATTGCTGGGACATTTGTGAGGGACACAGAGACCCCTTCCCCGGACCTCCTCTCCCCAGGGAAGAGGATTCGGGCAATTATACTTTTAGCTTATATCCCGGGTTTTATATATATATGTGGGCAATTTTGTTTTTCCTTTTCCTTTTCTTTCTCTCTCTTTTCTTTTTTTCTTTTTTGAGACAGGGGCTGGCTCTTGTCACCCAGGCTACAGTGAAGGACTGATCTTGGCTCACTGCAGCCTCGACCTCTGGGCTGAAGCGGTCCTCTCACCTCAGCCTCCCAAGTAGCTGGGACCACAGGCATGTACCACCACTCCTGGCTAAGCTTTGTATTTTTTGTAGATACAGGGGTTTCACGACGTTGGCCAGGCTGGTATCAATCTCCTGGCCTCAAGTGATCCGCCCGCCTCAGCCACCCACTCCCAAAGTGCTGGGATACAGGCGTGAGCCACAGTGCTAAGCTGGCTTTTTTTTTTTTTTTTTTTTAATGAGTCATTTTAGACATTCACACAGTTTTGATATTGTTACAAACATCAGCCAAAGAAGTAAAACATTCCAAATATTGAAATCCTTTCCAGCCAAACACGAGGTCAGGAGTTCAAGACCAGCCTGGCCAACATGGCAAAACCCCATCTCTCCTAAAATTACAAAAATTAGGAGTGGGAGCACATGCCTATAATCCCAGCTACTTGAGAGGCTAAGGCAGGAGGATCACTTGAGCCTGAAAGATGGAGGCTGCAGTGAGCCAAGATTGTGCCACTGCATACCAGCCTGGGTGACAAAGTGAGACTCTGTCTCAAATAAAAAAGAAAAAGAAAAATCCCTCTCATACCCCTCCCCAGTTTCTTCTCCCCCACCCTAAAGGAGCCACTGTGGGAACATGGGTGCCTCGTTTGCATGCGCAGCTTTGTACTTTGCTCCATCTGTCCGTGTCCATAAACAATATACAGTGTGGTTCTGCGTGGTTTAAAAACCATGCTCATGGCACAGTGCCCTGCAGAGCCTTCTGCTTTTTTTTCCTTAGCTTTATGTTTCTGAGATTTATCTGCCAGAAGTTTGCTGTGCTCAGGTCAATTGGCCCATATGAGGCCAGTCCTGGGCTCTTTGTGGGAGATGGCAGCCAGCAGCAGCCACAGGCACGGGTCTGAGACCGGCTTCTAGGGGATGTCGAGGAGGGCTCGGAGCATCCGGGAAATCGCAACAGTGACGAATGGCCAAGTGTGGGTTCAGTGAGTTCCTATAAAACCCTTAAGCACAAGCACTTGAGGCCCAAGTCTCTGCCAAGAATTTTCCAGAAAATGACTTTGGCCTGAAGGCCTGGGCATTTGGATTGGGAGAAATTAGCAGTGGGCAGATTTGGAAGTGGGAATTGTGCAGTGATGGACACAAAAGGCAGATCAAATGTGTGTTGTTTAGGCCCCACCTAGGATTGCCAACTACAATATCAATTTGGATTTCATGGAGAGGAAGGTGTGGGACGGCCTGTTTATTTATTTGCACCCTTGATACCAGCTCCCCTTAAAAAAAAAACGGGCCGGGTGTGGTGGCTCACACTTTTAATCCCAGCACTTTGGGAGGCCAAGGCAGGTGGATCACCTGAGGTCGGGAGTTCAAGACCAGCATGACCAACATGGAGAAACCCCATCTCTTCAAAAAATATAAAATTAGCCTGGTGTGGTGGTACATGCCTGTAATCCAAGCTACTGGGGAGGCTGAGGCAGGAGAATCACTTGAACCTGGGAGGCAGAGGTGGTTGTGGTGAGCTGAAATTGCACCACTGCACTTCTGCCTGGGCAACAAGGGTGAGACTCCATCTGAATTAAAAACAAAAACAAAAACACAAACAAGAGACAGGGTGTGTCCTTGTTCACTGTGTCAGGTAGGCTAGAGTGCAGTGGTGTGATCACAGCTCACTGCAGCCTTAACTCCTAGCCCCCAACAATCCTCCCACATCTGCCTCCCTAGTAGCTAGGACTACAGGTGTGCACCACCACACTCTGCAATTTTATTTTTTCTTTTATTATTATTATTTGAGAGATGGAGTCTCCTTATGTTGCCCAGGCAGCTCAGCACCCCCTTATTTTTTTAAGACAGAGTCTCTCTCTGTCCCCCAAGCTGGAGTGCAGTGGCAAAATCTGCACTCACTGCAACCTCTGCCTCCCAGGTTCAAGTGATTCTCCTGCCTCAGCCTCCTGAACAGCTGGGATTTACAGGCGCTTGCCACCACGCCAGGCTACGTTTTTTATTTTTTTTGTAAGTAGAGACAGGGTTTCACCATGTTTGTCAGGCTGCTCTCAAACTCCTGACCTCGTGATCTGCCCACCTCCACCTCCCGAAGTGCTGAGATTACAGGCATGAGCCACCTTGCCAGGCCGCCAATCATTTTTTTTAAAGCCAATTTAACATTTAAAGAAAAGTCAGCCGGGCGCGGTGGCTCAGGCCTGTAATCCTAGCACTTTGGGAGGCTGAGATGGGTGGATCACCTGAGGTCAGGAGTTCAAGGCCAGCCTGGCCATCATGGTGAAACCTCATCTTTAAAAAAAAAAAAAGAAAAAGAAAAAGAAAAGAAAAGTCATTAGGCCGGGTGAAGTGGCTCAGTTCGAGATCAGCCTGGCCAACATGGCGAAACCCCGTCTCTACTAAAAACTACAAAAGTTAGCCAGGTGTGGTGACAGGCACCTGTAATCCCAGCTACTCGGGAGGCTGAGGCAGGGAGATAATTGCTTAAACCCGGGAGGTGGAGGTTGCAGGGAGCTGAAATCGCACCTCTGCACTCCAGTCTGGGCGACAGAGTGAGACCCTGTCTCCAAATAAATAAATATTATCAAACAAAAATCAAAACTCTAGATTTTTCTTATGCCTATTTGCTTTTTAGTACTTTACTCATTAGCACCGCTGGGGTGGGAGATGGGGTGCGCCTCTCTCTCTTCAGCCCTAGGGCCTGTAAAGGGTCTAGGCCAGCCTCCGAGGGCGTCGAGGGCGTGGGGGGCAGTTGTCAAATGTAGTGCGCTCAATCATTTCCTCGTGAAGCTAATTTTAAAAGCTGCCCCTAGGAAGAAGACGAGGACCGTTACACTTGGGCTTCCCTGCCTTCCAGGACCCTCCGCCCGCTGCAAACTAGATGCCCTAGTAGGATGGGAACCGGCGGCGGCGGGAGGAGGGAGCGGCTTTGGGCTTCCTCTAAGACAGCGCCTCTCTAACCCGGACGCCCGTTGGAATCACCTGGGGAGCTTTAGAAACTACTGATGCCCAAGCCCCACCCCGAAGGATTCCGACTTACTCGGCCTGGCGCGAGGCCTGGCTCCCGGGCTTTTAAAAGCTTCCCGGGGATTCTATTGTCCGCGGGGGCCAGGAGCCCGTGCTCTACCGGGATTCCGATGGGGAGGGGTGGCTTACCCCAGTAGTTCTCAAATTTAGCTTTGGTTCAACAATTTGGTTGAAACCACCTAGCAAACATCAAAAGATCCTGATGCCCAGGTCCCAACCCAGAGACTATGTGGTCCGGGCTTGAGAAATCTGAAAGAGCTCCAGGTGACTGCCATCTGCAAGCGAGTTTGCAAAGCCCTGGTGCCCAGGTGCTGCGGGGGCGGGCGCAGCGCGCGCCTCTCGCCACTGGGTGGCGCTGCCCGCTCGGCCCGGCGCTCCTGCAGCCGCGAGCCGCCGCCGCGTTGAGCGCACCTGCCCCGCCTCCGCCAGGCGGGCGGGGCCTGCAGCGGGCCGGGGGCGGGGCCTGCAGCGGGCCGGGGGCGGGGCTCTGAGGCCCGGGCGCAACTACGGGCTCCCAGGCAGCCTCCGTCAGCTAGCTGGACCTCGCCGCCCTCCTGATGCTCCTCGTGGACGCCGACCGGCCGGAGCCCATGCGCAGCGGAGCGCGCGAGCTCGCGCTGTTCCTGACCCCCGAGCCTGCGGCCGAGGTAGGGGACTGGGCTGTGGCGTGGAGTTGCAGGAGAGGGGTCTCGCCGTTGGGGGTCCGGGCTCCGAACAGGGACCCGCGGTTTCGCCGGAGCATCCTCTCGCTCTCGGAGTTGGGGGGCCCGGGGATTCCCCTTTCCTGGAGGGTGGCTGCGGGGCGCCACCCGGAGATGCGCAGCGGGTCGTCCCTGCTCCCTCCTCCGGGCGACACCGGGCCCCGGAGGCCCAGGCTCGCCTTCCCTCCCCACCCAGGTCAGCATCCGCTGCGTCCCAAGACGCCGCCCTTTGCCAGGCGGGCCCTGGGGGAGCGGGACCCCGGGACCGCCCCTGCCCTGGCTGCCCCGGAGCGGTGCCCAGGTCGAGCGGCGCCTCAGGCTGCGGCTGTGCGGGGAGCCAGAGGCCGCGCTGCGCCGCTGCAGCTTGGAGCGAAAACACCACGCCTCTGTCTGCGCTTTCTATTTTAAAAGCACCAAATGAAAAGCAGATCCAAAACGAGACCCTCTACCTTCCGGCTGAAGGCATCTGTCGACGGTGCTGTGAAAAAGTTATTTACCTGAGTTCACTAGGAGTTATTTACGACCAGAAATTCAACCCATTTTTTTTTTAAACCACAAAAGCAGTTCGAGAGTATTTAAAATAAAGGCTATGCTTTCTCTTTTCTCTCCCACCCTAACTCTAGTTTTCTTAGAAAACCAGCGTTAACAGTTTGGTGTAAATCATTCTGGACATTTAAAGTGCATTTACAGGGCCGGGCGAGGTGGCTCACGCCTGTAATCCCAGCACTTTGGGAGGCCGAGCGGATCACGAGGTCAGGAGATCAAGAGCATCTTGGCTAACACGGTGAAACTCCGTCCCTACTAAAATTACAAAAAAATTAGCCGGGCATGGTGGCAGGCGCCTATAGTTCCAGCTACTCGGGAGGCTGAGGCAGGAGAATCACTTGAACTCGGGAGGCAGAGGTTGCAGTGAGCTGAGATCGTGCCACTGCACTCCAGCCTGGGTGACAGAGCGAGACTGCGTCTAAAAAAAGAAAAAGAAAAAAAGGCACGACAAATGTAGATTTGTGTATATCTGTATATGTCTAGGCAAAGTATTGGCTCCAGCCAGTGGTGTCAGCATTCTGGGAGGCTGAGGCAGATGCCTGAGGTGGGGATGGGGATGGACAGGGGAAGGTCGAGGCTGCAGTGAGCCTTGATCATGCCACTGCACCCCAGCCGGCCACAGAGTGAGACCCTTAAAAATCTGTCTCGCCAGGTGTGGTAGCTCACACCTGTAATCCCAGCACTATTGGGAGGCCAAGGCAGGCAGATCATGAGATCAAGTGTTCGAGACCAACCTGACCAACATGGCAAAACCTCCTCTCTAATAGAAATTTTAAAAAATCAGCTGGGCATGTAATCCCAGCGACTTGGGAGGCTGAGTCAGGAGAATCGCTTGCACCTGGGAGGTAGAGGTTGTAGTGAGCTGAGATTGCACCGTTGCACTCCAGCCTGGGCAACGAGTGAAACTCCCTCTCAAAAAAAAAATGTGTAAAATCTATCTTTCCATATATATATTTATTACACATATATTTTTTTCTTTTTATTTTCCTCTGTATTTTTTTTTTAACAATTTTGAACAGAACAGTTTTTAGTTTTTAGGTTTTTTTTTTTTTTGAGACAGGGTTTCACTTTGTCACCCAGGCTGGAGTGCAGTGACAAAATCAAACCTCAGTGCAGCCCCAACCTCCTGGGCTCACACAATCCTCCCACCTCAGCCTCCCACGTCACCAGGACTACAGGCGCACCGCACCACCGTGTCAGGTTAACTTTTTAAACAAAGTTCTTTTGTAGAGACAGGGTCTCACTATGTTGCCCAGGCTGGTCTTGAACTACTGGGCCCAAGCGATCCTCCAGCCTCAGCCTCCCAAAGTGCTAAGCTTACAGGTGTGTACCATTGTGGCCAGCCCATTTATGCTAGTTTTATTATCATTTTTTTGAGATGGGAGTTTTGCTGTTGTTGCCCAGGCTGGAGTGCAATGGTGCAGTCTCACCTCATCGCAACCTCCGCCTCCTGGGTTCAAGTGATTCTCCTGTCTCAGCCTCCTGAGTAGCTGGGATTACAGGCATGCGCCATCACACCTGGCTAATTTTGTATTTTTAGTGGAAACGGGGTTTCTCCATGTTGGTCAGGCTGGTCTTGAACTCCCGACCTCATGTGATCTGCCCGCCTCGGCCTCCCAAAGTGCTGGGATTATAGATGTGAGCCACCGCGCCTGGCCTATGTTAGTTTTTTTTTTCTTTTATCTAGGAAATCACTGAGCTAATGGCCTATATGAGTTTTAAATGAAACCTCGCTGCTGTAATACTGTCCTGCAACTTGCTTTTTTTTCTTTACTCAAAATCGCATGGGCAGATGTGTGGGGACAGCAGTGGGAAGGTATGGGGCTTCGTTTTGGTGTGATTAATGTGTTCTGGATGTTAGATAGTTGTGATGGTTGCACAAATTTGTGAATATACTGAAAATTGCGGAATCATACACTTTAAAAGGATGAGTTTTGCGGTTTGTGAATTTTATCTCAATTTAAAAAATAACATGGAGGCAGGGCACAGTGGCTTATGCCTGTAATTCTAGCGACTTGGGAAGCTGAGGTAGCAGGATCACTTGAGACCGGGAGTTCAAGACTATTCTGGGCAATGTAGGGAAACTCCTGTCTACAAAAAATGTTAAAAGATAAAAATTAAAAATAATGTAAATATGTTTCCATAAACACTGTCCAATAGAAATATAATTGGAGCTACAAATGTGAGCCACCTATGCAATTTTTAGTGTTCTAGGAGCTACATGAAAAACAGGTAGCCAGGCACCGTGGCTCACACCTGGAATCCCAGCACTTTGGGAGGCCAACATGGGCGGATCACTTGAGGCCAGGAGTTTGAGATCAACCTGGTCAACATGGTGGAACCCCATCTCTACTAAAAAAACAAAAATTAGCCAGGTGTGGTGATGCATACCTGTAACCCCAGCTACTCAGGAGGCTGAGGCACGAGAACTGCTTGAACCTAGGTGCCAGAGGCTGTAGTGAGCCAAGATCACACCATTGTACTCCAGCCTGGGTGATAGAGTGAGACTCTGTTCTCAAAAAACAAAACAAAACCAAACAGCAAAGAAAACCCAGAAGAGAGAAAAAAAAGAAACAGGTAAATTAATTTCAATATATTTAAAATAACAGTATATCTGGGCCAGGTGCAGTGATTCACGGCTGTAGTCCCAGCACTTCAGGAGGCTAAAGCTGAAGGATCACTTGAGCCCAAGGAGTTCCAGACCAACCTGGGCAACATAGTGAGGCCCGTCTCTAGTTAATAAAAAAATAAAAATAAAAAGTATCTCCAAAATATTTCAACATGTGATCAATAGAAAAAAGTTAATGAAATTTCACATTCTGTTCTTTGTCCTGCGTTTTCAAAATCAGGCTTTTGACACTGAACTTTTCAGTCTATCTCAGCTTGGACTGGCCACATTCGAAGTGTTCAGTAGTCCCATGAGATGTGTGGCTTCCATGTCGGAGAGCCTGGGTCTCCGTCATTCTCTGACTTCCTAGTGTCCCATGATGAAATGGTAATTGTTCCCATTCCTGAGCACACACTGTGTGGCGCCAGTTTGCCAAACTCTGTTCATGGCTTATGTCATTGTCATGGCAGTGACCCAGTGACTGGGATGGTGTTATGTCGATTTTATGGCTCAGCATGCGGAGGCCCTCACAGACTAAAGGAGATCATGTGGATGTAGTGTAACTGACGAATCCTTCATGAATGGTTCAGGGCTGCTGCGTTTTGCCAGGCAGGGTCCTGGGGGAGGCTCAGTGCTCTCCAAACACACTTTGGTCTAGTGTCCCAGGGACTCAGGGGCAGACAGTTAGGTTCTGTATGACTTTTCACTGTCTTTAGGTCCTGAGTGTGATTTTTGTTTCTTCTCTCCCTTACTCTCAGCAGCAAGATGTCATTGTGCCCAGTGGCTAAGCCCCAGCTTCATTTTGTCTCTATTAGGAATAGTCTTTAAGAGAAACTGCGTATATTAATTTCATTTTCTCACTCAGGGCTCTCTTTAGCTCAGTCACGGATTTGCTAATGCTCATTTGTAAGGGACATGTAATAAAGAGCCCCAACTCCCTGTAGCTCCATGCAGCAATAACCCACTTAAAGCGCTTGCTGAAGTTTATTTACCAAAAGAGACATAAACTGCGCCAGAGCAGAGTCACGTGCAGCCTCCTCTTTTAAAGCTTAATTCATTAGCAGATCCCCAAACTGGAACAGTTTCCAGGGGGGCAGATGAGCAGGAAGAGGGGAACCTGGTTTGCGAACAGGCCTGGACAGCAGCTTCCTCCCTACCAGCCTGTCTCCCAGAGACACTTTTGCCTCTTCCACAGAGCAGTAGGAATCTCAGTCCAGTCAGTCCCAGCCCTAGGGGATCCTGGGCTTCCCATGAAGTGGGGCCTGCTTCATTCAGCCTCTGTACGTTCCAAGTCCTTCCTGGAGCTGGGGACACCACAGGCAGTGAGATGCGCAAGGCCCTTGCCTCATGGCATTGCCAGACAAGTAAACACATAACAAGGCCAGATGCAGTGGCTCACACCGAGAATCCTAGCATTTTGGGAGGGTGAGGTGGGCGGAGACCAACCTGGGCAACATGGCAAAATCCTGTGTCTACAAAAATTATCTGGGCATGGTGATAGTGTGTGCCTGTGGTCCCAGCTACTAGGGAGGCCGAGGTGGGAAGATCACCTGGGCTCTGGGAGGTGGAGGTTGCAGTGAACTGCAGTCGCATCACTGCTCTTCAGCTTGGGTGACAGAGTGAGACCCATTTCCAAAAAGAAAACAAAACCGTAACAAATAACACCTCTAAATCGTAACGAATGCTACGAAGCACACAACATGGGCGAATGTGAGCTAGGGTGCCTGTGTGTGCACAGAGATTCAGGAGGGTAAGCAGAAGGTTACTGTCTGGGTGAGTGCAGTCATGGAGGTCTTCCCTGAAAAAGCACTGTCTTAGGATGAGCCCTGAGCCTGAATAGGAGTTGGCTGGCTGGGGAGAAAAATACCCCAGGCAGACAGAACAGTTCTTGCAAAAGCCCTGGGCGTGAAGCTGGGGGGTCTTGGGGGATAGAGAGAAGAGCAGCTGGTGGGAGGGGGAGCAGCAGGAGATGCGGCAAGTGAGGGGCAAAAGCTCTGCCTGGACTTCACACTGCTTTTCCCAGGTGGAGCAGCTGCTGAAAGGGTGGTGCCTTGAGCTGGGTTGGCAGGTGAGTTACTGTTTCCACAGCCTCTGGGGTTTTCTGTTCAGCCCATTCCCTGCCACCCCTCTTTCTGGTGTGAACTTCCCACTCCCTTTTTTTTTGTTTTTTTTGAGACAGAGTCTCACTCTGTCACCCAAACTAGAGTGCAGTGGTGCAATCTCTGCTCACTGCAACTTCCGCCTCCCAGGTGCAAGTAATTCTTCAGCCTCAGCCTCCCTAGTAGCTGGGATTACAGGCGCATGCCACCATGCCTAACTGATTTTTGTTTCAGTAGAGACAGGGTTTTGCCATGTTGGCCAGGCTGGTCTTGAACTCCTGACCTCAGGTGATCCACCTGCCTCGGCCTCCCAAAGTGCTGGGATTACAGGCGTGAGCCACCGTGCCCAGCCTGTACCTGGTATTTGTAACCACACACGAATTAGCTCAGGGCTCGCAAACCGGTGGCCTAGAGGCCTCATCCAGCATCTGAACTGATTCAGAATTCAGCCCTTGTAGGGTTTTAGAAATGGAAATTTTTCTTGGAAAAATCTGAGTTTCTTGTTTACTTTCTTAAATGGACAGTCTGATGATACTAGGGCCATGTGCCCAAGTAGTGGCCCTCTGCTGCAGCGGCACTGCTCCTTATTGTCACCCTCATCCTGAAGGCAGTGTCAGTTACCAGTTACCATTTACCCTCTGCTTGAACTTTTGATTTTTCTTTTTTCTTTTTTTGAAATGGAGTCTCACTCTGTTACCCAGGCTGGAGTGCAATGGTGCAATTTTGGCTCACTGCAACCTCCACCTCCCGGGTTCAAGTGATTCTCCTGCCTCAGCCTCCCAAATAGCTGGGATTACAGGTACCTGCCATCATGCCTGGTTAATTTTTGTATTTTTAATATAGATGGGGCTTCACCATGTTGACCAGGCTGGTCTTGAACCCCTGACCTCAGGTGATCTGCCTGCCTTGGCCTCCCAAAGTGCTAGGGTTACAGGCATGAGACACCGTGCCGGGCAAACTTTTGATTTTTCTCATCAGGATGAGAGAAAAGGGAAATATTTCTCCAATCTCTGTACCTGGACAAAAGTAGAAAAATGTAAATTAGCCAAAGGTGGCCTTGAGTTTCAGGAAAAATGTGGGAGAGGCATTTTCTTTGCAGAAGCTAAGAATAGTACGTCCAAGCGGCAAACACAGTGTGCCTGTGGGAACCTTCCTAGCTTGTGTCCTCTTGTGTGACCTGCTGGTCCCCTTTGGGCATTCAAGTTTGGGATGCTAGATTAGAAGTCTGCAGTAGGGGCCTGGGCAAGGTGGCTCATGCCTGTAATTTCAGCACTTTGGGAGGCAAAGGCAGGTAGCACTTGAGGTCAGGAGTTCGAGACTAGGCTGGCTAACATGGTGAAACCCCGTCTCTACTAAAACTACAAAATTAGTTGGGTGTGCTGGCAGGTGCCTATAATCCCAGCTACTTGGGAGGGTGAGGCAGGAGAATTGCTTAAACCCTGGTGGTGGAGGTTGCCGTGTGCTGAGATTGCACCATTGCGCTCAGCCTGGGCAACAAGGGCAAAACTACATGTAAAAAAGTCTGTTGGGTGGTACTCTAGGGCATGGTCTGCTGTCTCAAAAATGTAGTTCCAAGATTTATTCCTTAAAATTTTTTTGAGATGGGGTCTTGCTCTATTGCCCAGGCTGGTCTCAAACTCCTGGGCTCAAGCAGTCTGTCCACCTCGGCCTCCCAAAGTGCTGGGATTATAGGCGTGAGCCACCGTACCTGGCCAAGTTCTTAAATTGTATGGCAAACCTGCATTGTGCCAGACACTGCGTCAGGCACTGGGTGAGACCAACAAAACAGGTGGGGATAAAGATGAGCAGACTAGTGACAAACAAAGTGACTAAATGGTGATAAATGCCACGCAGGAGACACCTGAGGGGTGATGCAGGCTGAGGGGAAGGAGGGTGGGAAGGACCAGAGAACAAAGGCCTGCCAGCAGATGGCTAGCCACGGGGGAAAGATGAGGAACTGGGAGGTGCCTCAGTGGAGGGACTTTGGTGACCACAGGGAGCGTCGGGGGAGGTAGACAGGGCCACACTAGAGCCTGGGTCCCCAGGGGAGGAGTCTGGATTCTGTTCTAGGGTCATGCATAAAGGACAGGATCTGATTTATCAACTTGTGCAAGGCGTGGTAGCTCACGCCTGTAGTCCCAGCACTTTGGGAGGCTGAGGTATGAGGATCACTTGAACCCAGAAGTTTGAGGCTGCACTGAGCTATGAGCACCACTTTACTCTGGCCTGGGTGACAGAGCAAGACCCTGTCTCAAAGATAATAACAAATGAAAAGATTCACAGACTGGTGGCTGCGGTGCTAGAATGTATTGGGGGAACCACAGTGGCCGCAGGGAGACCGGAGGCGGCTGCCGCGCCATCTAGGTGGACAAGGGCTGAGCTGGCCGCCTCCCTGCACCAGAACCAGGACCAAGGCGGGTGCTGGGAGAGGCAGCCTCTCTCACATGTGCCCGATTCTACCCACAAAACCTCCCAGCGGCGGAGGGAGCCTGCTTCAGGGCTCTGGCAACCTCTTATCACAGGACACGTCCTTGCTTTGGGTGAGGGTCTGCCTAGAGCCTTGGATGAAGGTTCCCCAACTGGCCGACCCTCAGCGTCTCACAGAAGCCTTAAAACAAACACGTTAGGCCAAGCATGTTGCCTCATGCCTGTAATCCCAGCATTTTGGGAGGCCAAAGTGGGCAGTTCACTTGAGGTCAGTAGTTCAACATCAGCCTGGCCAACATGGTGAAACTCCATCTCTATTAAAAAAAAAATGCAAAAATTAGCTGGGCATGCCAGTGGGCACCTGTAATCCCAGCTACTCGGGAGGCTGAGGCAGGAGAATTGTTTGAACCTGGGAGGTGGAGGTTGCCCTGAGCCGAGATCGCACCACCATACTCCAGCCTGGTAAGAGAGAGGGAGACTGTGTCTCAAAAAACAAACAAAACACGTTGGCTAGGCATGGTGGCTCACGCCTGTAATCCAGCACTTTGGGATGTTGAGGTGGGCAATCACTTGAGGCTAGGAGTTTGAAACCAGCCTAACATGGCAAAACCCAGTCTCTACAAGAAATACAAAAAGCCAAGTGTGGTGGTACGCACCTATAGTCCCAGCTACTTGGGAGGCTGGGGCATGAGAATCGCTTGAGCCCGAAATGTGGAGGTTGCAGTAAGCCAAGATCGTGCCACTGCACTCCAGCCTGGGCGACAGAGTGAGACTCATCTCAAAAAAAAAAAAAGTAAAAAAGTAAATTGGAGTTGGTTTAAAAAAAAAAAAAAGTGTATATATATATATATATATATATATATATATTTTTTTTTTTTTAAGAGACAGGATCTCACTGTATTGCTCAAACTGGTCTTGAACTCCTGGTTTAAGCAGTCCTCCCACCTCGGCCTCCCAAAGTGCTGGAATGACAGGTTTTAGCCACCACGCTTAGCTGTTTTTTTTTTTTTTTTTTAAGTTTTGTCTTAAAAATTTAAAAATGAATGCCCATGTTACTAATCCAAAAGACCCTGTGGCCGTGGAGGGATGCGGGAGCACTGCCTGCGCAGTCCTCAGCCCTGTGCGCCTCCCCAGAGCCCCTGCTGTTCATTTCGGGTATCCCCCTTCTGGTCAGGTAGGACAGGAAAGTCCCTACTTCCTGCCACCTCCAGTCTCTGCATCATGCTTTTTTTTTTGAGACGGAGTTTCGATTTTTGTTGCCCAGGCTGGAGTGCAATGGTGTAATCTCGGCTCACTGCAACCTCTGCCTCCATGGTTCAAGTGATCCTCCTGCCTCAGCCTCCTGAGTATATGGGATTACAGACATGTGCCACCATGCCCAGCTAATGTTTTTTTTGTATTTTTTTAGTAGAGACAGGGTTTCACCATATTGGCCAGGCTGGTCTCAAACTCTTGACCTCAGGTGATCCACCTGCCTCAGCCTCCCAAAGTGCTGGGATTACAGGAGTGAGCCACCGTGCCTGGCCCCCTTTTTTTTTTTTGAAATGAAGTTTCACTCTGTCACCCAGGCTGGAGTGTAGTGGCGAGATCTCAGCTCACAGCAACCTCCGCCTCCCAGGTTCAAGTGATTCTCATGCCTCAGCCTCCCGAGTGGCTGGGATTACAGGCGCATACCACCACATCCAGCTAATTTTTGTATTTTTAGTAGAGGCAGGGTTTCACCATGTTAGCCAGGCTGGTCTCAAACTCCTGACCTCAAGTGATCTGCCCGCCTCAGCCTCCCAAAGTGCTGGGATTACAGGTGTGAGCCACCGCGCCCGGCCTCATGCCTTTTTCACTCATGTCTTGAAGACCTTTTTATATGAACGCACAGGAGCTACCTGATTATTTTCAGCGGTTAGACAGAATTTTATTGTCTGTCTGAATGACACTTTAGGTTACCATTCCTCTGTTGACAGACAGTTAAGTCATGTGGAATCTTTTCCTGTCACAAAGTGTCCTGCAATAAATATCTCTGCACATACATCATTTTGCATTTATGCAAATATATAGAATAAATACCTAGGAGGTATATTACTACGTCTGAGGGCATCTGCATTTTAGACAAGATCAGGTGTGTTTAGGGCAGTGTGGCCATAGACAGCACATGCGTTTTATTTTTTGTTCGTGTGTGTGTGTGTGTGTGTGTGGTTTTTTTTTAATCTTTTTTTTTTTTCTGGCACATGTATTTTAAATGTTGGTTACTGTTGCCAAATTATCCTTCCTGGAAGTCAGGGTCTGCATGATTTTAGAGCAGACCAGTCAGCTCTTTCTGGACACTCAGACCTTAAGATCAAGGATCTTTTTGGAAGCAGGATGGGAACTCCATCCTGCCTTGGGGACCTGAGAGGAAAGAGTTCCCACGTTTCTTCTGGGTGGTGGGTCATTGTTTAACCTGCCAGTTCCTTCCTGTTTGCAGTTCAAACCTAACACTACTCAGAGAATCACTTCATTTGCTCCCTGGCTTCTGGGATCTTTCAACCTTCATTTCATCTCTTGTCCTGTGCATAGAGATGAGGATGCTTTTTCTGCCTTGGCTGAATGGACCTTGCTATTCTAAGAACATTCTTCAGTGGTGTGTGTGTGCAAGTAGCATTATTGAGATGTGATTTGCATGCATACAATTCACCTGTTTAAAGTGTATAATTTAATGGCTTTTAGGATATTCTCATAATTGTACAACCATCAACCACAACCAATTTTAGAACATTTTTATGACCCCAAAAGGAAGCACTGTGCCCGTTATCTCTCATTTCCCAACTGCCCCCTGCCGCCCCACCATGAATCTCCTTTCTGTCTCTACAAATTTGCCTGTTCTGGTCATTTCTTATGTGTTTGTGTTTTAAAAACACAGATTGGCCACAGGCTTTAAGGCCACATTCAGCCTACAGACAGTTATATTTGGCCATCATAGTGTTTTTTAATTTACCAGGCTAGTTTTGAACATTTGCAAATCGAGAGAATTTACATAAACATCTGGATCACCATTTGTCTTGAACAAAGTAAGGTTGGCACCTCCCTACCTGGCACAAGCTGGGGCCCAGTAGCAGCCACCACATTTAAATAGGGCCTGGGGTCTCCTGTTCGCTGCAGTCTCCACCACTCCCTGTTGTCTCCCTGACCTGGGGGCTGAATGTCACCTGCTCTTTATGACCCCACTTGCACTGCTGTTTTTTCTAGAGATAAGTGAAATCTCTGTCAAAAGTGGGAAATTGGCTGGGCGCAGTGGCTCACGCCTGTAATTCCAATACTTTGGGGTGCTGAGGCGTGCGGATCATCTGAATTATTTCACTTAGAATAATGGTCTCCAATTACATCCAGGTTGCTGCAAATGTCATGATTTTATTTCTTTTTATGGCTGAGTTGTATTCCATGGTATGTATATGTATATATACCTCATATTCTTTATCCACTTGTTGATTGATGGACATTTGAGCTGGTTCTGTGTTTTTGCAATTGCTATAAATATGTATGTGCAAGTATCTCTTTCGTATAATGATTTCAAGATGCCCAGGGGTGGGATTGCTGGATCAAATGGTAGATCTACTTTTAGTTCTTTAAGGAATCTCCACACTGTTTTCCATAGTAGTTGGACTAGTTTACATCCCCGCTAACAATGTAAAAGTGTTTCCTTTTCACCACATCTACTAATTTTGTATTTTTAATAGAGACATCTATTATTTTTTGATTTTTTGATTATAGCCGTTCTTGCAGGAGTAAGGTGGTATCACATTATGGTTTTGATTTGCGTTTCCCTGATCATTAGTGATATTGAGCATTTTTCATGCTTTTTGGCCATTTGTGTATGAGAACTGTTTCTTCATGTCCTGGGCCACTTTTTGATGGAATTGTTTTTTTCTTGTTGATTTGAGTTCCTTATAGATTATGGATATTAGTCCTTTGTCGGATGTGTAGATTGTGAAGATTTTCTCCCACTCCATAGGTTGTCTGTTTACTTGGCTGGTTATTTCTCTTGTGGTCCAGAAGCTTTTTAGTTTAATTAAGTCTCATCTATTTATCTTTGTTTAGTTGCATTTGCTTTTGGGTTATTGGTCATGAAGTTTTCGCCTAAGCCAATGTCTAGAAGGGGTTTTCCAATGTTACCTTCTAGAATTTGTATGGTTTCAGGTCTTAGATTTAAGTGTTTGATCCATCTGGAGTTGATTTTTGTATAAGGTGAGAGATGAGGATCCAGCTTCATTTTTCTTTTCTTTTTTTTTTTTAATGAGACGGGGTTTCACCATGTTGGCCAGGCTGGTCTTAAACTCCTGACCTCAGGTGATCCACCCGCCTCGGCCTCCCAAAGTGCTGGGATTACAGGCGTGAGCCACCGTGCCCGGCCCAGCTTCATTTTTCTACATGTGGCTCGCCAATTATCCCGGCACCATTTGTTGAATAGGGTGTCCTTTCCCCACTTTAGGTTTTTGTTTGCTTTGTCAATGATCAGTTGGCTGTAAGTATTTGGGTTTATTTCTGGGTTCTCTGTTCTGTTCCATTGGTTTATGTGCCTATTTGTTGTTGTTGTTGTTGTTGTTGTTGTTGAGATGGACTTTCACTCTTGTCGCCCAGGGTGGAGTGCAATCTCGGTTCCCTACAACCTTCGTCTCCCAGGTTCAAGCGATTCTCCTGCCTCAGCCTCCTGAATAGCTGGGATTACAGGTGCCTGCCACTGTTCCCGGCTAATTTTTTTGTATTTTTAGTAGAGACAGGGTTTTATTATGTTGGCTAGGCTGATCTTCAACTCCTGACCTCAGGTGATCCAACCACCTTGGCCTCCCAAAATGATGGGATTACAAGCGTGAGCCATGGCGCCTGGCTATGTGCCTTTATTTATTCATTCATTCATTTATGTATTTATGTATTTATTTTAGAGTCTCACTCTGTCACCCAGGCTGGAGTGCAGTGGCGCGATCTTGGCTCACTGCAACCTCCGCCTCTTGGGTTCAAGTGATTCTCCTGCCTCAGTCTTCTGAGTAGCTGGGATTATAGGTGCGTACCACCACACCCAGCTAATTTTTGTATTTTTAGTAGAGACAGTGTTTCACATGTTGGTCATGCTGGTCTTGAACTCCTGACCGTATGATCTGCTGCCTAGGCTTCCCAAAGTGCTGGGATTACAGACGTGAGCCACTGTGCCCAGGCTGTGCCTATTTTTATACCAATAAAATGCTGTTTTGGTGATGATGGCCATATATATATATATATGAAGCATATATATGTGAAGTATATATATGAAATGTATATGAATATGTATGTATGAAATATATATATAGATTTTTTTTTTTTGAGATGACGTCTCGCCCTATTGTCCAGGCTAGAGTGCAGTGGCGCGATCTCAGCTCACTGCGACCTCTGCCCTCTGGGTTCAAGCGATTCTCCTGCCTCAGCCTCCCCAGTAGCTGGGATTACTGACATGCACTACCATGCCTGGCTGACTTTTATATTTTAGTAGAATCGTGGTTTCACCATGATGGCCAGGCTGTTCTCGAACTCCTGACCTCAAGCCATCCACCCACCTTGGCCCACCAACATGCTGGGATTACAGGAGTGAGCCACTGCACCCAATCCTTAGAGTATATTTTGAAATCAGGTAGCATGATGCCTCCAGATTTGTTCTTTTTGCTTAGTTTTGCTTTGGCTTTGTGGGCTGTTTTTTGGTTCCATATGAATTTTAGGATTGTTTTTTTCTAGTTCCATGAAAGACGATGGTGGTATTTTGATGGGAATTGCATTGCATTTGTAGGTGACTTTTGGCAGTATGGTCATTTTCACAATATTGATTCCACCCATCCATGAGCGTGGGATGTGTTTCCATTTGTTTGTGTCATCAACAATTTCTTTCAGCAGTGTTTTGTAGTTTTCTTAGTAGAAGTCTTTCACCTGCTTGGTTAGGTATATTCCTAAGTATTTTTTTTATTTTTTGCAGCTTTTGTAAAAGGAGTTGAGTTCTTGATTTGATTCTCAGCTTGGTTGCTGTTGGTGTATAGCAGTCTACTAATTTATGTACATTGATTTTTGTATCCTGAGACTTGACTGGATTCATTTACCAGTTGTAGGAGCTTTCTGAAGGAGTCTTTAGGGTTTTCTAGGTATACGACCATGTCATCAGCAAACAGCCACAGTTCGACTTTCTTTTTACCGATGAGGATGCCCTTTATTTCTTTCTCTTGTCTGATTGCTCTCGCTAGGACCTTTAAGTTATTTCAAAATGTACAATTAAGTTATTATTGATTATTATTGTCCTGTGGTGCTGCCTGGACTTTCTTATGTGGCTTCTGGGTTCCTGGAGGATGAATCAGAAGCTGCAAGGTCTCTCGAGGCCTAGAACTGGAAGTCACAGAGCCTTGCTCCCATCATATCCTATTGGTCCAAGCAAGTCACAGGCCAGCCCAGATTCGGCAGTTGGGGGGAATGGATCCCACGTCTTCACCTGAGGAGCTGCAAGGTCCTTTTGCAAAAGCAGTGTGGGATGGGAGGGAGTTGGAGGGCCATCTTTGAAACATAAGTACGTATTATTTGCCAGACTTCCTTCTAGGCTGTGGGAATTGAAAGGTGAATAAAAGAGACGAAAACCTGTGCCCTCCAGAGGTTTCCTTGTGTTGAGGAGATAACAGGAAACAGGTTGAGAAAAATAGGGGTGTGTTAGGTGATGATAAACGATAACGAGAAAAGAAATTGAGGAAGGAGGACCAGGAGTAGGGGAGCTGCAGGGTCAGGGAAAGCCTCATCGAGAAGAAATATTTGAACAAAAGCTGGAAGGAAGTGAGAGACAACTTTCACCAGTAAAGGGAGCAGCAGGTGCAAAGGCCCTGTGGTGAGGCTGTGGCTAGTGTTGTGGGTGGGGGCTGGGCAGCGGGCATGGAGATCAGGGAGGAGGTGGAGTCTCCAGATGGGGTAGACCTGGGGAGGCCTCTGTTAGATGTTTTCTGAGAGGGTCGAAGATGAGGGAGGACTCTTAAAAAATTGAAACCAGGCATGATGGTGCCCATCTGTAGTCCCAGCTATCCAGGAGGCTGAGGTGGGAGGATCCCTGGGGCCTAGGAGTTGGAGGCTGCAGTGAGCTGTGATCCCACCACTGCACTCTAGCCTGGATGACAGAGCGAGATCATGTCTCTAAGAAAAAAAGTCGAAATATGATTCACTTATACATTTATTATTTTAAAGTGTATAATTTGTTGGCTTTTAGTATATTTACTGTGTTGTACAGACATCACCATCAGCTAATTCCAGAACATTTCCATGACCCCAAAAAAAAAACCCCATCACCAGACTGGGCATGGTGGCTCACACCTGTAATCCCAGCACTTTGGGAGGCCAAGGCGAGTGGATCACGAGGTCAGGTGTTCGAGACCAGCCTGGCCAAGATGGTGAAACCCCATCTCTACTAAAATACAAAAAAATTAGCCAGGCATGGTGGCACGTGCTTGTAATCCCAGTTACTCAGGAGGCTGAGGCAGGAGAATTGCTTGAACCCAGGAGGCGGAGGTTGCAGTGAGCCGAGATCGTGCCACTGCACTCCAGCCTGGGCAATAGAGAGAGACTCTGTCTCAAAAAAAAAAAAAAAGAAATCCCATCACCATTAGCAGTTATTCCCCCGCCTCCCTGCCAGTCCATCCAGAGGGGCAACCACAAATCTATTTCTTTCCATCTCTGTGGATTTGCCTTTCCCTCTGGACATTTTTTTTTTTTTTCTGAGATGGAGTCTTACTCTATCGCCCAGGCTGGAGTGCAGTGACACAATCTTGGCTCCCTGCAACCTCTGCCTCCAGGATTCAAGTGATTCTCGTGCCTCAGCCTCCCGGGTAGTTGAGACTACAGGCTCGTGCCACCATGTCTGGTTAATTTTTGTAGTTTTAGTAGAGATGGGATTTCACCATGTTGGCCAGGCTGGTCTCAAACTCCTGACCTCAAGTGATCTGCCCACTTCAGCCTCCCAAAGTGCTGGGATTACAGGCATGCGCCACCGCGTCCGGCCTGGACATTTCTTAGAAATGGAATCATGTCGCTGGGAGCAGTGGCGTGTGCCTGTAGTCCCAGCTACTCGGGAGGCTGGGATGGGAGGATTGCTTGAGCGCAGGAGTTCTGGGCTGTAGTGCGCTATGTCGATCGGGTGTCTGCGCTAAGTTCGGCATCAATATGGTGACCTCCACAGAGTGAGGGACCACCAGGTTGCCTAAGGAGGGGTGAACCGGCCCAGGTCGGAAACAGAGCAGGTCAAAACTCATGTGCTGATTAGTAGTGGTATCTCGCCTGTGAATAGCCACTGCATTCCAGCCTGGGCAACATAGCAAGACCCCGTCTCTTTTTTTTTTTTTTTTTTTTTTTTTTTTTTGACCCTGTCTCTTAAAAAAAAGATAAAAAAAGAAAAAAAGAAAAGAAATGGAATCATGTCATGCGTGACCCTTTATGCCTGGCTCTTCTCACTTAGCGTCGCATTTTCAAGAATATTCCGTGTTGTAGTGTGCACCAGTGCTTCATTGCTTTTTATTGACAATGATATTCTATTGTATGGATATGCCACATTTTGTTTGTTCATTCATCAGTTAATGGACATTGGGTTGTTTCTGTTTTTTTTTTTTTTTTTTTTTTAATTGAGATGCAGTCTCGCTCTGTGTCGCATGTTGGTGTGCAGTGACATGGTGTTAGCTCACTGCAAACTCCACCTCCTGGGTTCAAGCAATTCTTGTGCCTCAGCCTCCCAAGTAGTTGGGACTACAGGCTTGTGCCACTATGCCCGGCTCATTTTTGTAGTTTTAGTAGAAACAGGATTTCTCCATGTTAGCCAGGCTGGTCTCGAACTCCTGACCTCAAGTGACCTACCTGCCTTGGCCTCCCAAAGTGCTAGAATTATAGGTGTGAGCCACCGTGCCCAGCCTTTTCTACTTTTTGACTATAATAAATATTGTGCAAGTTTTTGTGTGAGCCTATGTTTTCATTTCTTTTTTATTTTTCTTTTTTTAGACAGGGTCTTGCTTCGTTGCCCAGGCTGAAGTGCAGTGGTGCCGTCACGGCACCTTGATCATCTGGGTTCAAGTCCTTCTCCCACCCCAGCATCCAAAGTAGCTGGGACTACAGGTACATGCGACCATGCCTGGCTAATTTTTGTAGGTTTTTTTTTTATTGTTATTGTTGTTTTGTAGAGATGGTGTCTCACTATGTTTCTCAGGATGGTCCTGAACTCTTGGGCTTAAGTGATCTGCCTGTCTCAGTCTCCCACAGTGCTGGGACTACATGTACCAGCCACTGTGTCTGGCCTGTTTTCATTTCCTTTGGATACATTGCTTGGTCGTAAGGTGACTCTGTGTTCCTTTTGAGGAGGTGCTGGGCTGGCTTTCAGAGCAGCTGCGCCATTGTATCCTTCCCATCAGCAGTGCGTGAGCTTCCAGTTCCTCCGCATCCTCGCAGTCCTCATCAGTTTCCATGTTTGTGAATGCAGCCATCCCTGTGAGTGGAGTGGTACAGTGGAGGATTTGGGACGGGGAGGGCTTTTGGTTTGTTTGTTTGTTTTTGAAACGGAGTTTTGCTCTTGTCGCCCAGGCTGGAGTGCAGTGGCATGATCTCGGCTCACTGCAACCTCCACCTCCTGGGTTCAAGCGATTCTCCAGCCTCAGCCTCCTGAGTAGCTGGGATTACAGGTGCCCACCACCACAATCTGGCTAATTTTGTATTTTTAGTAGAGACGGGGTTTCTCCATGTTGGTCAGGCTGGTCTTGAACTCCTGACCTCAGGTGACCCATTCACCTCGGACTCCTAAAGTGCTGGGATTACAGGCATGAGCCACCGTGCCTGGCCTAGGGCTTTTGTTTTAACAGGACCACACAGAGTAGATTGAAGGGTAGTAAGAACAGGAAGCTGGACCAGTGAGCAGGTTACTGCAGTGGTCCTGGCAAGAGATGATGGTGCCTTGTGCCCGGGTGGCTGGTTGTATGGGAGAGAGAGTGAAGTAGTTGGATTTGGGTAGAGACATTTTGAAGGTAGAACTGAGAAGATATGCTGGCAGATTGGATGGGATGGGAAGTGGAGGAGAAGAGTCCAGGGTGTTCGGAAGTATTTGACCTGAGCAAGGGGACGATGGAGTTTCCATTTGTGGAGTTAGAGATGATCATGGGTGGAGGATCTTTTTGTGTTTTTGTGCCAGTCCCTTGGTGAGCGGGGCCAGCCCCTCTCCGTTTTCTGGGCATTCCCAGCTGAGAAGTTAGTACTGCCACTGCGAGAAGAGGGGATGTGGGAAAAGAAAGTGAAAACCATGATTCGCAGGTGTTTAAAAAAAAAAAGCTCACTCACCATCTCCGCCGGTCTGTTTCTGAATGTCACTTAAAATCAGCCTCTCACCTCCTCCCCTCTGAGTGCAGCCATTTCTGCCCAGGGAGCTGCAGAGAACAGCAAGGGCATTCATTTGCTCACAGGCTGTTACAAAGGCACGTGGGCTGTAGCTTGGGGACTCTCGTTTCTGAGGCCACTTAGGGGATTATCTTGTGAGAAAATTGTCCCGTGAGTGATTTGTGGGCAAGGTGGGCTGACTTCTGAGTGCCCTCCTGGTAGTTGGGTGAACCAGACAGTCAGCAAACACTCTCTAGGTTCCCTCCTGCTTTTGGGAACCTCCTTAGGTGCCAGGGGGTGAGGTGGGGGACTGACTATAGCTGGTGAACAGCAACGAAGGGAACATATTTCTTTTTCTTTGCTTTTTTTGAGAGAAGTCTCACTCTGTCGCCCAGGCTGGAGTACAGTGGCATGATCTCATCTCACTGCAACCTCCGCCTCTCGGGTTCAAGCGATTCTCCTGCCTCAGCCTCCATAGCTGGGACTACAGGCCCATGTCACGCCTGGCTATTTTTTTGTATTTTTAGTAGAGACGGGGTTTCACTGTGTTAGCCAGGATGGTTTCGATCTCCTGACCCCATGATCTGCCCACCTCGGCCTCCCAAAGTGCTAGGCTTACAGATGTGAGCCACCGCGCCCGGCTGAGGGGACACATTTCTAACCTCCCCAAAGACATCTTGTCTTTGTTTTGAGACAGTCTTGTTCTGTCACCCAGGAGTGCCGTGGCACATCACAGCTCACTGTAGCCTCGACCTCCTGGGCCCAAGTGACCCTCCCACCTCAACCTCTCAAGTAGCTGAGACCACACAGGCATGCACCAATATGCCCAGCTAGTTTTTATTATTTTATTTTTATAGAGACAAACTCTCCCTGTGTTGCCGAAGCTGGACTACAACTCCTGGGCTCAAGCAATCCTCCAGCCTTAGCCTCCCAGTGTTGGGATTACAGACATGAGCCACTGTACCCGGCCCCATTGAACATCTGGTTACACGTTCTAGCTCTGGAGTTAGAGTGCTCAGGGTCAAATTCTGACTTCGATATTTATTAGCTGTGTGACCTTGAACAAGGGACTTAACCTCTCTGATCCTCTGTTTCTCAATCCATAAAATGAAGGAAATAGTAGTACCTACTGCATAGGGCTCTTGTGAGAAGTAAATGAGGTAATTCAGATACAGTGATTAGCCCTTGTTTTTATTCTATAGTGAGAGAGATTGGGTGGGTGCAGTGGCTCATGTTTATAATCTCAGCACTTTGGGAGGCTGAGGCAGGAGGATTGCATGAGGCCAGGAGTTCGAGACCAGCCTGGGCAACATAGTGAGACCCCTGTCTCTACAGAAATTGAAATACAAAAAAGAGAGAGCTAGCTATGGAAAGCAATCCCTCATCATGCACCTGCTACATGTCAGCATCCGTTAAATGAGTTAGCCACATTTAGGATGTCAGGTTAACCTCCTGACCACTCTGCCAAAAGGGCATGATGGTTCCTGTCACAGGAGAGCCAGCAGCAGTGAAATGCAGAGGTGAAGCCATCGGGTTCCAGCTGCACAGCTGGCAGAGGGGAAGGTGAACCCAGCAGTGCCGTGACCATGCCATGCTCTTCCTGAGCGGGCCGGGCTGGGTTGCGATGCGTTTCTCGTAAGCACAGCACTGCAGAGACATCTTGGGAAGGAGGCATCCCACCCAGCTGGGGTGTTGGCTACCATGGCGTCCCACGCAGTTTGTGCGTTCCTAAGCGTGTCTGGACCCGGGTTTGTGTTGCGTGCACCTGCGATCCCAGGATCTCTCTGTCACCCGCTGCGCCCCGCTCCTCTCCTCTCCTTCTCTTTCCCCTGGGTCAGAAAGAACAACCAACCTTCCCTCTCTCCCACCATGGTGACCTCTTGGCGTCATCCTTTCTCCCTTGGGGCGATAATGATATTTTCTCATTGTAATTTAACTTGGGTGGGGGGATGATCTTTCTTTTTCCCAGTCTTCCTGCCCCTCTCCCTCATGGAGGCACAGAAATAGTCCCAGCTGTGAGATGAAGGTTGCAGGGTTTAAAATTGCAACTTGGTACTATTTATACTCCAGCCTGAAAGATGTTTTTTGCGCAGTCGTTTATTTTGTTGTGGTGGAGATGGCTCATACTGGAGGCAGCAGGAACTAGTGCTGTATAAACAGTTCTCTGGGGACTAGTGGGTGGCGAGGGAGCCTTCAGGTGCAGGGGGCGGGGACTAGGCCTGCCCAGAAATCCTAAGCACGCCTCCCTGGCGCAGGAAGGTGTGGCCTGGTAGGCAGGGAAAGCAGATCACGTGCTGGTGAACTTTCTTCCTGAACGCCTGGCCATTACAAAAATAACAACAGAAACTGGTATTTTAGAAGTCATAAAAGTAGTACATACTTGAGGGAAAAGAAAGACCTAATTTTTTTTTTTTTTTTGGAAGATGGAGTCTTGTTCTGTTTCCCAGACTAGAGTACAGGGGCTTGATCTCTGCTCACCACAACCTCCGCCTTCAGGGTTCAAGCAGTCCTCCTGCATCAGCCTCCTGAGTAGCTGGGACTACAGGTGTGTGCCACCATGTCTGACTAATTTTTGTATTTTCAGTAGAGATGGGGTTTCACCATGTTGGTCAGGCTGGTCTCAAACTCCTGACCTCAGGTGATCCGCCTGCCTCGACCTCCCGACATGCTGGGATTGCAGGCATGAGCCACTGCACCCGGCCAAGCCCCTAATTTTTACACAAGAGCATGAAGCAGTTGTATATTGGCAAGCCCTTTGCATGTTCGTGATTGGCTTCATATGTGAAGCATTAAAGGTTTTGGTTTTTTTAAATGTGTTCCAATGTTTCAACATTGGGGCATTGCCTATTAAATTAGAATTTCTGACTTCTCTTGGAAGACGGAAAGATCTGGCAGCCCCAGGCCTGCGTTTCCTGATGGCGACTGGTAGCCAGCAGCTGGAGAACTGGATGGGCGCCTCTCAGATCACCACAAGCCTGATGGCCTGCTTCGCTCATGTATGTTCTTGTCCAGCCTGATAACTGGGTTTATTTTTTTTCTTCTTCTCTTTTTTTTAAAGACAAGTTCTCACTCTGTCCCCCAGCCTAGAGTGCACCCAGCCCAGTGGTGCGATCATAGCTCACTGCAGCCTCAGCCTCCTGAGTAGCTGGACTACAGATACACACCACCAAGCCTGGCTAAGTTTTTTTTTTTTTCTGAGTCTCACCCTGTCACCCAGGCTGGAGTACAGTGGTGTGATCTTCACTCACCGCAACCTCTGTCTCCCGAGTTCAAGTGATTCTCCTGCCTCAGCCTCCCAAATAGCTAGGACTACAGGCACCCACCACCATGCCCAGCTAATTTTTGTACTTTTAGTAGAGACAGGGTTTTGCCATGTTGGCCAGACTGGTCTCAAACTCCTGACCTGAGCTGATCACCTGCCTAGGACATTTTTTGGCATGGTTTGTATCCAACACCGTCTGCAGCTTGCTTTTCCTCTCCAGGGTGTCACTGGGGACACAGTGTTTATCGGAGCAGGCTGTGAGGCTGTGGACTCCATCTGGATTAGGATCCTGGCCCTGCGTTTGTTGACTGTGTGACCTTAAGCAGGTTACCCCACCTCTCTGAGCCTCCATGTCCTCATCTGTACAACATGGAGGATAAGAGTAGCTTTGCTGTTTCCCGTATTTGTTGATCTTGTCCCTGTTGAAAGCTGTGGAGAGTGGAGAGGCTGTGGTGGCTTTAACCAGTCCTCCATGATGGGTGCCAGGACTGCTGCCCGTTTATTACTCTTTCAAATGAGGCAGTGGAAGGGGGTCGAGCAGGAGCTGGGCACATAATCCTAAGACTTAGTTTGCTTTAAAAAAAAAAATGAAGGGTGTTTGTCTCCCTGGAAACCACTTGCTAATCTCCAGGATATCGTCTCTTTTTCAGGCGAAGGAGGTGGAGGAGACCGTCGAGGGCATGCTCCTCAGGCTGGAGGAGTTCTGCAGCCTGACCCACCTGGTGAGTGGCTGCCTGGCCTGGGAGGGGTGGATTTAGGCCCAGGCCAGGCTTCAGGCCCTTGCTGGAGTTTTCTGGGGAAGCCATTTTGGTGGTGAGTTAGCAACCAGAAGGAATGGGGCAGCGGCCAGCGGTGAGAGGAAAGCCACGTGCACACGCTCCCTCCTCTCTCTCTCTCTTTTTCTCCCTCTCTCTCTCTCTCTCTCACTCAACCCCAAGTGCTTCCTGTGGCGGCCATCTTGATCTCGTCCTTCCCCCGAGATGGTTTTTATTCCGCAGAGGAGCCAGGAGTGGACCACAAGGTGGCACTCTCGGGCACTGATGCAGGGAGCCGTTCAGCGGGGATGCTAGACTATATTTAACTTTCCTCAGCTCTGCGCCGTCCGCTGTGCAAACATGGAGACAGCCAGGAAATGGCTTCAGGCCTGCGAGGCCTAGGAGGAGCCTCTTGCTCAGGCCACAGACCGTCGTGGGGTTGGGCATCGAGTTCCTTCCTGAATCCTTCTGCTCTCTCTGCTTTTCCCTCCTCTGTCTGCTTGGCCCAGATCCCCTCACCTGGCTGGGGAGGAAGATGGAAGACAATGGCCCAGAAGACAAGGCCTCCCATGCCAAATTCTCTAGAGATCGCCTCTAGAGGTGGGTGCAGCGGCTCACACCTGTAATCCCAGCACTTTGGGAGTCTGAGGTGGGCGGATCACCTGAGGTCAGGAGTTCAAGACCAGCCTGACCAACATGGTGAAACCCCATCTCTACCAACAATACAAAAATTAGCCAGGTGTGATGGCGGGTGCCTGTAGTCCCAGCTACTGAGGAGGCTGAGGCAGGAGAATTGCTTGAACCCGGAAGACAGAGGTTGCAGTGAGCCAAGATCACATCACTGCACTCCAGCCTGGGTGACAGAGCGAGACTGTGTCTCAAAAGAAAAAAAGAAATTGCTTCTAGATCCCAGTACCCCCCAGGGTTGTTGCCAGCCAAGTGTGGAGCCCCCATGAGCACTGATACAATTTTCTAGAAGCTCCCAAGTTTATTAGAGGCAAGCCAGCAACCTGGGCTTGAGGCATTTGCCTGGAGGCCCAAAGGGTAGAGCTCCATATTGTGATCAGGCCCTGAGTCTCCCCAGAGTAGAGGAAGCCTACCCACCTGGTCCCAGTGGCGTCCGTTTATGTCCCTGAGGAGCACCATGTCTGGACCCTGAGAGAGTTTGTGAGAATCCAAGGGAGTAATAGTAACCACGGCCCCAGACGTTCATCGATCACCTTCCTTTGTGCCCGGCACTATTCAGAGCCACCCAAGAGAGCAGGCACCGAGTTACCCCTACATATTCAGCAGACCTTGGCCCAGCCTCTGGGGTCACAGCAGTGGTCTCAAGAAAACCTATGTGCTTTCTTCTCTTTAGTGAATTTTTAAGTTCAGATGTGGGTCCAGGTGGGAGCTGGGTAACAAGACAGGCTTTTCACAGCCTGGATTGTCCTTTCTTTACCACCAAGCATTGAGTTCTTTCCTTTCTTTCCCTTCTTTCCTTTTTCTTTCTTTCTTTTCTTTTCTTTCTTTCTTTCTTTTCTTTTCTTTTTCTTTTTTTAAGATGGGGTTTCACCATGATGGCCAGGCTGGTCTTGAACTCCTGACCTCAGGTGATCCACCCACCTTGGCCTCCCAAAGTGCTAGGATTACAGGCGTGAGCCACTTCGCCTGGCCTCTTTCTTTCTTTCAACAGAGTCTCGCTCCATCCCCCAGGCTGGAGTGCAGTGGTGTGATCTCGGCTCACTGCAACCTCCACCTTCTGGATTCAAGCGATTCTCCTGCCTCAGCCCCCCAAGTAGCTGGGATTACAAGCAGGCGCCACCACACCTGGCTAATTTTTTTTAGTAGAGATGGGGTTTCACCATGTTGGCCAGGCTGATCTCGAACTCCTGGTCTCAAGTGATCCTCCCACCTCAGCCTTCCAAAGTGCTGGGATTACAGGCATGAGCTACCGTGCCTGGCTGCATTGGGCACTTTCTCATGAATGGGCCCCGTGATGAGCTTGAGTTTGCAAAGAGAGTTCAGTCCATCTCCATCCCTACCAAGCCCCAGTCTACGTGGGGAGACTGATTTGGGTACCAGTTGCTGCCATCCCATGCTACAGTGCTGTTGCGAAAGTGAGGTCAAGGTGTGAAGGGATTTCAGAGCCAGGAGTGTTAAGTCCTGCCTAGGAAATTGGGAAGGCTTCGCAGAACAGGTGGCGATGAATCTGGGGCTGGAAGGTGAAACAGGGAATTCAACAGGTAGGGAAGGAGGACATTTTGGCTGAGGGACCAGCCTGTGCAAAGGTGGAGAGACCAGGGACGTGGTGTGGTAGGTACCGCATGGAGCACTGTGCCTGCGGGCAGGGAAGGCAGGTCAGGAGGATGGTGTGGATGGATGCTCCAGAGACACCTTTGTTCTCAAATCCCAGCCCACCATCCATATGGGCATTCTGTGAAAGGAGACCCAGCAGCAGCCTGAAGAGGGCTGGGGGCAGGAGTCCGCGTGGACAGGTGGAGAGAGACCCACGTGGCCCAGCCCTGAAAAACCTTCACAGCTTCCTGTGGTGGGACGTGTGTGTCTGTGTTGCCAGTAGACTCAGGATGACGGGCAGCATCGGGCAGATCCTCCTAAGTCGAAGCCTGGAGATGCTTTTTGGAAAGATTTAATCCTGAGACCACACACAGATGACCCACAGGTCTAATCCTGCCTGCAGATAATTCGATGTTTCTGGGAGGAAAAAATGAGAATTAGCTTGTGACATTTTTAGAATTTCATGTGAAAAATCTAGAGTTCTGGCTTCTCTCAGAAAAGCAAAGATCTGGCCCTCCTGGGGTGCTCATTCCTTCCTACCCAAGCATTGGCCATCACGTCACGTGGCAAGCAAGAGACTGCCTGCTGAAGGCAGCGAGTGTGCTTTCCAGTGTGTTACAGTGCTGGCTGCTCCCGGGGACCCTCGCTGACTCCACAGCCACCATGTGCTTTTGTATTTCTGATGATGTTTCTCTGTTCTGTTTTTTTTGGCATGGAGTCTCACTCTGTCTCCTAGGCTGGAGTGCAATGGCGCGATCTCAGCTCACTGCAACCACTGCTGCCCGGGTTCAAGCGATTCTCCTGCTTCAGCCTCCTGTGTAGCTTACAGGCGTGTGCCACCACACCCAGCTAATTTTTTTGTATTTTTAGTAGAGATAGGGTTTCACCATGTTGGTCAGGCTGGTCTCGAACTCCTGACCTCATGACCTGCCCACCTTGGCCTCCCAAAGTGCTGGGATTATAGGCGTGAGCCACCACGCCCGACCTTGTTTCTCTATTCTTTTGACTCTACTGAAAGTAGGAAAATAAAGCCAGACCAAGAGGATCCCATGTTCAAGAAATGGAAGAGAACATGCATCCTTTTGGAAGCGAAGGCTCTTCCCATGTGTCTGTGTTGACAGAATGTGCCCAGCCAGCTCTGCAGATATGTGATGCTTTTGGGAACACTGGGGGTGTTTGAGTTCGCAGCCCCTGCAAGGGCACTCTGCGCAGATGCCATTTATAGTCTAGAAACCCTCTCAGCTCCTAGAGGTTCACGCTTGGTTTACCTGGTATGTCTGCTGCGTGCTATGGGGCTACATGAGTGCAGAGAGAGGTGTCTGGTGATCAGCCCTAGCTTGGGGCCTCTTTTTCTCTTTAAGAGCTGCTTTGAAGTCTACGCTAGGGATGAATAGGATCCTCTAGGGGCAGGTGATGTCACACCATGGGCTACTGTTCCCCCAGGTCCGTGCGTCAGCCTTCAGAAACACGGTTTGATAATTTACAGGTCCAAGAGACACCAGGCCCTGGGCTGTGCGGTTTAGAGAGAAGCCACTTCCTTTCTGATAAAATTGGGCTATTAGAAATCAAAGTCCAGCTTCCCGTCTGTCCTATTAGTTCTTCCACTAGCCTGACTTAACCACTCTCTGTCACTGAAATTCACCCCTCTGTTCTGGGGCCTCTTTTGACATCTGATAGAATGCCAATTGTTGGCACTTCACGTTCTGATTTCTCCCACTGTGGGGCCATGGGCACATCATGTTACCTCTCTGAACCTTTATTTTTTCCTCTGTAAAATGAAGATAATGGTTCTGATTATCTATTGCTGTGTCACACTACCCGAAAATTTAGTGATGTAAAACAACGACCCATTTATTTTGTGGGCTAGAGCAGGTCACAGGACTCAGCTCATTGGAGTCGAAGCTGGCTCCTTCATCACTCTTCTGGCACCTGGGCCGGGATGGCTGGGGCTGGTTGGCGTAACTTGCCCCTGTGCACACTCTCCACATAGCTGGTGTGGGCTTCCTCATAGCATGGCTGTCTGGCCTCCCCAGAGCAAGTGATCCAATGGGCTGGAGGGGAAGCTGCCACATGTCTTGAGGCCTGAGTATGGAAATTAACACAGTGTCACTTCTGTTGTAGTTTACTGGTCAAAGCAGTCACACAGCCCAGCCAGAATCAAGGGGAGAGAATACAGATTCTACCCTTTCATGGAAGGAATTAAGGAGTTTGTGGCCATCCTTAATCCACTACAGATAATTTCCATCTCCAAAGAGTTACTGTAAGGAATAGATGAGGCGAAGATGTGTGCTTCACACCTCTAGAATGGCTAGATCTTACAAACCACCAAAATACCGAGTGTTGGCAAGGATGTTGAGCAATGAAGCTCTCACACGTTGCTGGTAGAAATGCAAAAATCTACAGCCACTTAGGAAAACAGCTTGGCAGTTTCTTACGAAGTTGTTTTTTTTTTGAACACAGTATCACTCTGTTGCCCAGGCTGGAGTGCAGTGGCGCCATCTCAGCTCATTGCAGCCTCCGCCTCCTGGGTTCAAGCGATTGTCATGCCCAAGTAGCTGAGATGACATGTGCCCACCACCACGCCCAGCTAATTTTTGTATTTTTGGTAGAGATGAGGTTTCACCATGTTAGCCAGGCTGATCTCAAACTCCTGACCTCAAGTGTTCCATCCGCCTCGGCCTCCCAAAGTGCTAGGATTACAGGCGTGAGCCACTGCTCCCGGCCTCTTAGAAAGTTAAACATTGCTTAATCTACATCCCAGAAATTCTAATTCTTGTCATTACCAATGAGGAATGAAAACAGGTGCCAGATTACACAAAGATTCGCACACAAATGCTCATAGAAGCCTTATTCGTGATACCCCAAACTGGAAACAACCCAAATGTCCATCACTAGTAGAATGGATGAAGCAACTGTTGTTTATGCATATATTGGAATACTACACAGCAATGAAAAAGAATTGACTGCTCTACACAGCAACATAGATGATCTCACACTTGTGATATTGAGTGAAAGAAATCATGGCCAGGCACGATGACTCACACTCGTAATCTTAGCATTCTGGGAGGACAAAGTGGTAGAGCTGCTTGAGCTCAGGAGTTTAAGACCAGCCTGGGCCACATAGGGAGACCCCATCTTTATTTTTAAATAACAATAATAGATTTGAAAAGCTTGACACAAGAATACATTCTGTGTGATTCCATTAGTCTGAAGTTCAGGAATAGGCAGAACTAGTCTATGGGTGATAAAAGTCAGGTAGTAGTTGGTTTGAAGAGGGCAGTCATGGCGGGCAGGAGGACTTACGGGGTGATGAAATATTCTGTATCTAAGTCTCGGTGGAGGTTACACAGATGTGAACATGTGTGGATTCATCAAGCTGCCCACTTATGAGCTGTGCACTTTGTGTCACTTACACTCACTCAGTTAAAGATCACTGCTGGGCACAGTGCCTGCTATTTATTTATTTATTTTTGAAATGGAGTTTTGCTCCTGTTGCCCAGCCTGGAGTGCAGTGGTGCCATCTTGGCTCACTACAACCTCCGCCTCCCGGGTTCAAGCAATTCTCCTGCCTCAGCCTCCCAAGTAGTTGGGATTATAGGTGCCTACCACCACACCTGGCTAATTTTTGTATTTTTAGTAGAGACGGGGTTTTACCACATTGGCCAGGCTGGTCTTGAACTCCTGACCTCAGGTGATCTGCTTGCCTCAGCCTCCCAGAGTGCTGGGATTACAGGCATGAGCCATCGGGACTGGCCCAGTGCCTGCTATTTATTAAATGACTAATAAATGGTAGCTACTAATGTCATCATCATCATTACCAAAACACCAGAGGGGCATGGCACAGATGAAGTTGTCCACAGTACGGCCAGATTTGTAAAGCCTTCCAGCTCAGTGCGCTCTGGGGTTCAAGTAGCTTGTCCAATCCCTCTGAAACTCCAGTGGCCTTGGGCCCACCTTCTGCCAAGGAGCAGACTCTTACTTTGCACACATAAATGGAGAACGTTTCCTGTTGGCCTTGGCCCAGCAGTTGCATTTGGCGTGGGTGCATGTTCTTGGGTCAAGTGCATTTGGCTCTCCTTCCTAGGGGCCCTGAATCATCCTGGACAGATGACTTTGCTCTGTGATGACCTCAGCACCTGCTGCCCAGACTTCTGGGCTCTGGAGACCAGCTCTGGGGAGGTGGGAGGATAGTTGGGGGAAGGGTCTGTGGCCCCTCGGCTAGCATACCTGGTTGGTTGGTTGTCCCAGCAGAGGCTCTGGAGCATGGAGCCTTTTTCACTGACATCTCTTTGCTCTTCTCAGAGCCTGGCCCAAGGTGTGCAAATGCAAATGCCTGTAATGTAATGAGAAGTGGGTTGGAGATGAAAAATGTGTCATTTTCCTTTTGACACCTCTATAAGAAGAAAGTGCTCCTCGGGGTAGCCATGGATTCCATGTTGGAGAGACTGTAGGGAGTGTTGGGGACTGGGATTAACAAAAGTAGCAGCTGTCACTCAGCCCCAGCTGATTGTTGCCATGTGGAACGTGGGCTCAGCGTGGCCAGGTCTTCTGATTTTTCACAAGAAGGCAGAGTTCTTGGTTTCCAAGGGAAAGATCCTGACTTTGACATCCTGACATCTGGTTTGGTTGTACTGTTCTTGTTTTTTCAGGTATGGTTGGGCTGACACTGCCTCGGCCTGATGGAACGATGTCTATAGATCTTGTGTTAGGAAGGGTGGCCTCAGGCCCATCTGGATTGGAATCCTCCCTCTCCCACTTTCTAGCTTTGTGACCTTGGGCCAGCTCATTGAGTTTCTCAGAGCCTCGATTTTATCTCCTTAAAATAAGGTTGAAGAGGAAATAGTTCTTGCGTCACGGGGCCCGTCCCCAGCACATAGTTAGAGTTCATGGAGTATGCTCTGTTGGTATCATGCCCCTCCAGACTGGTCCTACATTAACCCTACAATTCCTTTTTTTCCTTTAAAATTTTTTTAATTTTTTAAATAGAGAGGATGCCTCACTATGTTGCCTAGACTGATCTTGAACTCCTGGCCTCAAGTGATCCTCTTGCCTCAGTCTCCCAAAGAATTGGGATTATAGGCGTGAGCCACTGTACCTGGCCCTAAAGTTTCCTTTATGGTTCCCAGCCCAGGGTGGAACCAAGGGTAAGGTTGGGGTCTTTCAGCCCCTGGGATTGCGTTCCCTGGCCCCCCATTTTGAGTAACTGCTGGAAACCTCTGGGCATGTATAAACAGTTCCCTGTTGCCTTCGGTTTCAGCCATTGGAGAAGCTGCATCAGAGAAGGGACTTCTCTAAAAATAAGAAACAGACTGGGCATGGTGGCTCACACCTGCAATTCCAGCACTTTGGGAGGCCCAGACGGGCAAATCACTTGAGGTCAGGAGTTCAAAACCAGCCTGGCCAACATGGTAAAACCCATCTCTACTAAAAATACAAAAATTAGCTGGGCATGGTGGTTTGTGCCTGTAATCCCAGCTATTCCAGAGATTGAGGCTGGAGAATCGCTTGAACCCGGGAGGTGGGGTTGCATTGAGCAGAGATGGTGCCACTGTACTCCAGCCTAGGAGAGGAAGTGAGATTCGTCTCAAAACAACAACAACAAAGAAAACTAACTAACTAAATAAATAAAAATAAGGAAAATAATAGAGAAGAGACTTCTTTGTTCCCAATTCTTTGGGATTTAGGGAGCTAGGGGTGGTCTTGAATCTCCTCTCTGCCACTTTCTCTGTCTCCTGTATGTTGCCAATCCCAGCCCATACCCTGAAGCTCATTCTCACTTTTCCACCAATTTGTTTCTTTAGAAATTAACAGAAAGATAAGATTCGAGTTTGTTCTCCCATGTTCTGACCTTGCCCTGGAGTTAATTATCTGCTCTTTGCTACATCAGGATGATTTTCTCCAAGTTTAGCCTTGTCAAGGGATGAGCTTCTCTCTAGAAATCCAGCCATGGGGAAGAAAGGGAGGAGACTGAGGACTTTTCCCTGTCACTGGTAACAAATGCTGGAGTCAAACAGAGCATAGAGCTGGGGTGGGACACTGGGGAGGGGAGAGAACTGTAGAAACCCCAGCCCTCAGGCCCATCTGGAGGGAGCAGCCCCAGCTTTTGCTGCCTGGGGAGATTCAGGCCCATCATTGCCAAAGCTGTTGACTTAAGAGAAGCTGTAGATTTAGACCTAATTCCTTGAGTTTTAAAAACTACTTTTATATGTTTTATTTGGGAATAGATTAGATGTACAGAAAAATTGCAAAGATTGTTCAGAGAGTTGCCATATTAACCCTAAAGTTTTTTTTAATACACTTCTAATTTTTTTGTATGTTTGTTTGTTTGTTTTTTGAGACAGAGTCTCACTCTGTTGCCAGGCTGGAGTACAGTGGCATGATCTAGGCTCATTGCAACCTCTGCCTCCCAGGTTCAAGAGATTCTCCTGCCTCAGCCTCCTGAGTTGCTGGGATTACAGGCACACACCACCATGCCCAGCTAATTTTTGTATTTTTAGTAGAGACAGGGTTTCACCATGTTGTCCAGGCTGGTCTCGATCACCTGACCTCGTGATCCACCCACCTCAGTCTCCCAAAGTGCTGGGATTTCAGGCATGAGTCACTGCGCCCGGCCACCATTTTCAGTTTTTTAATAGAGATGGTGCCTCACTATGTTGCCCAGGCTGGTCTGGAGCTCCTGGCTCCCTTTGTTAACATCTCACATCACCATGGTACATCTGTCAGTAGTACTAAGGGGCCAGGCATGATGGCTCACGCCTGTAATCCCAGCACTTTGGATTGAGGCATGAGGATAGCTTGAGACCAGGAATTCAAGACCAGGCTGGGCAACATAGTGAAACCCTGTCTCTACAAAAGATAGAAAATTAGTTGGGCATGGTGGTGCACAGCTGTAGTCCCAGCTATTCAAGAGGCTGAGGCTGAAGAATTGTTTGAGACCAGGAAGTCGAGGCTACAATGAGCCATGATCACACCACTGCACTTCAGCCTGGGTGACACAGCAAGACCCTATAAAAAAAAACAACAAGAAACAGCCTTCCCCCCTCCAAAAAAAACCTAAGAAACCAGCATTGGTGTGTGGCTGTTCCCTGAACTCCATGCCTTGTTTTGACGTCACCAGTTTTCCATGAGGGTCCTCTTTCTGTTCCAGGATCCAGTCTAAGGTGCCACATGGCACGAGGTTGTCACATCTCCTTAGTCTTTTCAGGTCTGGGACAGTTTCAGTGATACCTTGCTTTTCGTCACTTGCACAGTTTTTAGGCATGCTGGTCAGGTGTTTCCTAGAAGGTCCCTCGATTTTGGTTTGCTGTTTTTCTTGTGGTTAGACTGCAGACAGGAATTTATGGAACAATCACCACAGGGGGAGCTTCTTATCACATCCCATCAGAGGGCACCCAGTGCCCACATGGCATCACAGATGTGAACCCGCATATGGTGGTGCCTGCCGGCTTTCTCTATTGGAATTTACCATTTCTCCCTTTCCAGAGTCGTTCAGTTCTTTGCATGTATTAAGCTCATGCACATGTGCTTTGTTCTTTGAGTTATGATCTAATACTATGTTAGTTTTTTGTTGCTCAGATTGTCCCAGCTCTGGCCATGTCACTCTTGCAGGTTGGCTCCGTGTCCCTTGGGTAAGCCCCATCCTTTATTTTGTGGACCACTTCCTTGCTTTCTGGTGCTACAGGTTGCTCCAGGCTCAGCTCAGTCCTAGAACCAGCCATTTCTCATGGGAGCCCCACTTGAATTTTTATTTGTTTTAGAGACAGGGTCTTGTACTGTCACCCAGGCTGGAGTGCGGTGGTGCGATCTCAGCTCACTGCAACCTCTGTTTCCCGGGTTCAAGCGATTCTCCTGCCTCAGCCTCCTGAGTAGCTGGGATTTAGAGGCGTGCACCATCATGCCTGGCTAATTATTGTATTTTTAATAGAGAAAGGGTTTCACCGTGTTGGCCAGGCTGGTCTCAAACTCCTGACCTCAGGTGATCCACCCGCCTAGGCCTTCCAAAGTGCTGGAATTACAGGTGTGAGCCACCGCACCTAGCTGCTCCCCAGAATTTGAGAGCTATGAGTATATTACCTTTTTTGCACAACTAAGATGTGATGACATAAAAATGGAATCTCTCGTTCTCTCTCACATACACAGAAGAGTTAGGCTTGGTTGTTGGGCTCTGAAGGAAAATGGAGCCATCAGTATCTGATATCAGTGATCAAGGGAAAGATATATGGCTTCATACAGTTCACTTTTGGGGCCTTTGAAAGCAGAAGAAAATGAAAAGAAAATGAAACGGTGCAAGGAAGTACTTATCACAGTGCTTGAGTGTTGGAAGCATCTAATACATGAGACTTGTGGTTTTCATTAACATGATTAATGAATATTAATCAAAATGATCCACTTGTTAATATTAATTCCAATGCAATGAAAACTGGACTGACTTTGACTTTGGTTTAGAGAAGAGATTCTAATTCTTTCCATTTGCTCCAGCGCAGTGGTTTAGAAAATGAAGATATTTAATTTGGGATTGGTGTTGCTGGGTGTTTGGTGTTAAGTGATTAATTTGTGGTTCATTAAATAACACCCGGGTGGGTCTGGGTCCGCAGAGGCAACGAGGTTGGTCCTTCCCTGGTGCTCTGGGTTGTTCTAGGGCCTGTCTTGGGCAGGACGCCACCTGGCACCTCAGCCATCTGTGAGGTCTGCACAGACCCTGGCCAACTCTGAGGCAGGCAGGAGGATATGGTGATGGGGCGGAAGGCCTGATGAGTTGCTTTGTTCCTTGCAGATCAGGAGTGATACTTCACAGATCCTGGAGGAACACATCCCAGTCCTTAAGGCCAAACTGACAGAAATGCGTGGTATCTACGCCAAAGTGGACCGGCTAGAGGTGTGTCTGGGAAAATGAAGGTTCTGAGGCAGTGGACTTAACCTAGCCTTTGCCTTTTCCTCGAAGACGCTGATCCGACCTTGAGCATGTCAGGCATAAAGCCTGATAGAGGGGGTTGGTGGTGGGGGCTGGGGGGTCTGCCCTCAAGTGATATTTTGAAAAAATCACAAGTAAGAATTTGTTTCCAGGCCAGGTATGGTGGCTCATGCCTGTAATCCCCGCATTTTGAGAAGCCAAGGTGGGAGGATTGCTTGAGCCCAGGAGTTTGACACCAGCCTGGGCAAGATGGCAAAACCCCATCTCTCTAAAAAATACCAAACTTAGTCAGGTGTGGTGGTCCATGCCTGTAGTTCCAGCTACTTGGGAGACTGTGGTAGGAGGACGGCTTGAGCCCAGGAGGTCATGACTGTGGTGAGTCCGAGTGCACCACTGCTCTCCAGCCTGGGCGACAGAGCAAGATCCTGTCTCAAAAAGAAAAGAAAAGTTTCCAACGTATAAAAATCAGGGTACTATAGGCCAGGCGCGGTGGCTCACACCTGTAATCCCAGCACTTCTGGAGGCCAAGGCAGGCAGATCACAAGGTCAGGAGATCGAGAGACTCCTGGTTAACATAGTGAAACTCTATCTCTCCTAAAACTACAGAAAATTAGCAGGGTGTGGTGGCGTGTGTCTGTAGTCCCAGCTACTCAGGTGGCTGAGGCAGGAGAATCGCTTGAATCTGGGAGGCGAAGGTTGCAATGATCTGAGATCTCACCATTATACTCCAGCCTGGGTGAAAGAGCAAAAACTCCATCTCAAAAAAAAAATCAGGGTACTTTATATAAAAATCTGCATTTTAAGCTTTTGAAAATTCAGAAGCTTTGATAACCCTGGGCCCACATTTTCTTAAGTGCTTTAATCTGTTTACGTTTCAAGACATAAATATATAATGTATACACATCTATGTATGTAGTTTAGTGAATTTTTACATATATCAACATCATGTAATGATGACCCAAATTGAGAGAATATTTCCAGCTCCTGGGTTGCATTCTTGCAGCATTCTTGAAAGAATGGATGAAGGCTGAGTGTGGTACCTCACGCTGGATTACAATCCCAGCACTTTGGTAAGCCAAGGTGGGTGAATCAATCGAGCCAGGAGTTCAAAACCAGCCTGGCTAACATGGTGAAACCCTATCTCTACTAAAAATACAAAAATCAACCAGGCGTGGTGGCGCACACCTGTAATCCCAGCTACTTGGGAGGCTGAGGCACAAGAATCACTTGAACCCAGGAGGCAGGGGTTGCAGTGAGCCGAGCTTGTGCCACTGTACTCCAGCCTGGGCAACAGAACAAGACTGTCTCAAAAAAAAGAATGGATAGAGCTGGTGGCAGCTGCTTCCCAGAAGGGTACGGGCTCTCCAGTTTTCCACAGTCCCCACCGTGCCCTGCTGCCTGACTGCTGTCATGGCTCACTCACCTTTCACTGGCCTGGTTGAGATGCATCCCATCTCATTTCCTCCCTGACGCACTGCAGAATCAGTCCCCTGACTGCCCCCATCTCCTGGAAGAGGAGCATAAGCTCTGCAAGGTAAGCCACTTGTCTGCAGTCATACTACTAGTTACATCAAGCCAGGACTCCAGCTCATATGTGCTGGAGCGAACGCTCTTCGTCCACCTGGGCTCTGGGCTTGGGACCCCGGCTCCTTGCACAGCAGAGGACTGGGAAGCTGGGAGGAGTTTGCGGTTGTGTCCTGGTCACCTGGCCGAGGGAATGTGGGGCCCCTCCCAAGCTGCAAAGCAGCCGTCAGCACCGAGTTAGCAGAGAATTAACATTCTTGTCAGCAGAGAATGAAGCAGGAATATAATTAAAACTTTGCCCTTGGAATAGCTGATTCATTTGAATTTTATTCCACACGTTTGAAAGAGGAAAGAAAATGAAGATTTGCAGCCTGGTTCTCGCCTAGCCTGGGCCAGCCCAGCTGTCTTGCCCATTCCTTTCCGAGCATTCAGTCTGCGGACATTGACCGAGGGCCGGGAGAGACCCTCAGCAGGATATTACCAAATCAGCCTCCGATCACTGCTGGGAGAGATTACCATTAATTTAGTGCTTAAAACAACACACAGGAGCCTCCCTGCACCTACCCTGACTCAGGAGTCTGCCCAATTAAAAACAACAACTACACACACTTTTTTTTTTTTTTGGACGGAGTCTCATTCTGTTGCCCAGGCTGGAGTGCAGTGGCATGATCTTGGCTCATTGCAACCTCTGCCTCCTGGGTTCAAGTGATTCTCCTGTCTCAGCCTCCCAAAGTAGCTGGAATTACAGGAACCTGCCACCATGTCTGGCTAATGTTTGTATTTTTAGTAGAGACAGGGTTTTGTCATGTTGGCCAAGCTGGTCTCAAACTCCCGACCTCAAGTGATCTGCCCACCTTGGCCTCCCAAAGTGCTGAGATTACAGGCATGGACCACTGTACTCGGCTACAACACACATTTATTATCTTAACAGTTCTGGAAGTCAGAACCTCAAAATGTGCCTTATGGGGCTAAAGTCAAGCTGGTGGCAGGTTGGCCCCTTCCAGAGGCTCTGGGGAGAATCCTTGCCTTTCCTTGCCTTTTTTCTTGCCTTTTCCAGATTTTAGCACTGCCTACATTCCTCAGCTCATGGCCCCTTCCTACCCCTTCAAAGCCCACAGAGTGGCATCTTCCTGTCTTTCTGTTGCTGGCCCTTCTGCCTCCCTCTTGTAAGGATGCTTGAGATCACCTGGATGATCCACAGTGATCTTCCATTCCAAAATGCTTCACTTAATCACACCTGCAGGGGCCCTTTTGCCAAGGAAGGTGACATATTCACAGGTTCTGGGACTAGGACGTGAACATCTTTGGGAGCCATTGTTCTGCTGCCCACACTAAGCCAGGATCTGCTTTCATTAGGCAAGTGCTGTGAAGGGAAGTAGTGACTGAGGCCTGGGGTCTGCAGGCCCCTGGAGAGCGAGTGGAAGGAACTGCGTCAGCTGGGTGAGGGAGCTGTGGGAATTGGGTTAGGTGGGCACAGCTCAGGCAGGGCTCTGGTAGGATCTTGGCGAAGACTGGGATGTTGGAAGGATCCTGGGAGGCCAGGTAATGGGAGCAAAGGGGAATCCGACCCCAGTGGGGCTGGAGAAATGGGCAGCAGCAGCCAGGTTGTCCAAGCCTTGCCATCCAAGGTCAGGACTTTGGCCTTTAGCCTGAGGAAGAGGAAGCCACCGAAGAGTCAGGACAGCCTAGTGGTCAGACGCACACACCCCAGAGCAGGGCCTCTCAGCCTCAGTGCTCCTAACCTGGAAAGTTTTCTGCTGTGGGGCAGTTCTGGGCATTGTAAGTTGCTTAGCAGCCTCCCTGGCCTCCATTCACAAGATACTATTAGCATTCCTCCAGCCCCACTCCCCAGCATGACAACCAAACATGTTGCCAAATGTTCCCTGGGGGGCTAGATCGCCCCGGTTGCGAAGTGCTGATCTAGAGCTGCGTAGCCTGGGTTCAAGTCCTAGTGCTACTGCCTCCTCGTGTGTGACCCCCAGAAAATTCCAAGCCTCCTTTCCCTATAAAATGGGAGTTACAGTGGTGAGGTTCTTGCACCCAAATCCTTGTTGTATTCAACACGTCTGCTACATGGTGGGCTGCCCTGAGATGGGTGCAGGGCATACAGCCAAGGGGAGCTGCCTGGTTCCCTGCTGGTGATCCTGGAGGAGCACTGGACAGGGAAGCAGTCCAGGTGGGGCAGGCCGGCCACAAGAGCGCACACCAAGGGCTCCTGGCCAGAGCTAGGACTGAGAGGGCTTCCAAAGTATGTGACCTTGACCCTAAGGTCTGAGATCTGGCGCAGGAAACCTGGGGAGGGAGCAGCTTGTGCAAAGGAAGGTCCAGGGGTGGGAAAAGGCAGTCTCTCAGGCACCTTGGGGCCGGGAGGAGCTCAAGGTCAGGGATGAGACTGAAGTGAGGGGCATGGCGGATAGTGTAGGGCCAACGCCCGGAGTTTGGACACTGTTCCAAGAATGACAGGACCCATCAGAGGGATTGCAGCTGCTGGAACCCCCACTCCCACCAACAAGAAAGTTGACATTGATTATTCTTTTTTCATTCATTTATTCATTCATTCACGGTAGAGACCAGGGCTCACTAAGTTGCTTCCCATTCTGGTCTCAAACTTTTTTTTTGGAGATGGAGTCTCTCTCTGTCACCCAGGCTGGAGTGCAGTGGTGGGATCTCAGCTCACTGCAACATCCGCCTCCTGGGTTTAAGCGATTCTCCTGCCTTAGCCTCCCAAGTAGCTGGGATTACAGGCATGCCCACTACACCTGGCTAATTTTTGTATTTTTAGTAGAGATGGGGTTTCACCGTATTGGCCAGGCTAGTCTCAAACTCCTGACCTCAAGCGATCCACCCACCTCAGCCTCCCAAAGCACTGGGATTACAGGCGTGAGCCACCATGCCCAGCCAATTATTCTTAAAGTATACCATTTGGAGGTGTGGGGTGTATTTACCAGGTGATACAACAATCAGCACTATCTCATTCCAGAACATTTTCCCAAAAGATACTGCATGCCTTAAAACAAAAAATTGAAATTAAAATTAAAACAACAAAAAGAAAAAGGAAACAAACAAAGATACTGCATGCCTGTTAGCCACCATTCCCCAGCTCCACCTCTGGCAAACTCTCATCTGCTTTCTGCCTCTGTGGATTTGCCTGTGCAGGACATTTCATGCTGATGGAATCATACCATATATGGCCTTTCGTGTTTGGCCTCTTTCACTTGCCCTGATGGTTTCAAGGTTCATCTATGTTGTAGCATGTGCCAGGACTTCATTCCTTCTGTGATTGAATATTTTTTTGTGTGTATTTTTTTCTTTTTAGTAGAGACGGGGTTTTGCCATGTTGGTCAGGCTGGTCTCGAACTCCTGACCTCGTGATGTGCCCGCCTTGGCCTCCCAAAGTGCTGGGATTACAGGTGTGAGCCACCACACCCAGCCCTGTGGTTAAATAATCTTTTGGTATATGGCTAGACCATATTTTATTTGTACATGCATAAGCTGATGGACATTTGGGTGATATCCACTTTATGGCTGTCATGAATAATGCTGCTATGAATGTTTGCATACAAGTTTTTGTGTGACATGTGGTTTCATTTCTTTTGGGTAGATACCTAGAAGTGGAATAATTGGCAGGTCTTTTTAGGAGCGCTATGGAAACTTGTTTGAGAAAGTTTCAGACAGTCTTCCAAAGTGTCTATACCATTTTGAACTCCCACCAGCAACTACTCTTAAGTTTTTGATGGAGACTGAGGCCAGGCACAGTGGCTTACGCCTGTAATCCCAGCACTTTGGGAGGCCGAGGTGGGCGGATCACGAGGTCAGGGGTTCGAGACCAGCCTGACCAACATAGTGAAACCCCGTCTCTATATAAAGAAAAAGAAAAGTTTAGATAGATGGAGACTGCAAACTCAGATGCCAACAGGAGCCAGGACTGCTGAGGGACCACGTGTTAGAAGACCAAGCCCAAGCTCTTCCCATTCCTTTCTGGGAACAGCTGGAGCTGAGAAGCAACTGCCACCACTGTGGGGTATGAATCTCCTGGTGGTCACAGGCCACACTCTGCCCTAGAGTCTCACCAACACTTAGACTAAGTGGTACCGCTTGTCAACACCCCTGCATCTGCTTTCCTTAGAGTCGAGAGAGATTTCTCTGTAACTGGTGCTTGATTAAAAGGGGGGAATCCTGAGTGAGGTTCCAAGTGGGGCATGGATTTGAAGATCAAGAGAGAGATGATGTATTTCCTGTTAGCTCAAGTGTGTGACATCTACAGTAAAACTGAGGGACCCACTGAGAACCTGACACTGTATGGGGCAGGTGGACTCCAGAGCCAGAGAGCTAGGGCTCTGATTTGCCCCTCTGGTAATTCACGAACCTCCTTGGAGTCAGTGTCGTAGCAAGACCCCCTCATTGCCAGAAAGAGAATGTGCCATCTGCTGCTCAGAGTCATTGTAAGGATTAGGTGAAACCGGCACCTGGCATCCTGCAGGCGCTCAACAAGGACAGACTATTATGATGGTGGTTGTAGTGGTCCCCAAGGCTGAGACAGGGATAGTTTGTCCAGGATGGACGGCCACTGCTCTGCCCTGCCAGCCGGGAGTCCTGGGGTGACTAGGGTGTCAGTGGTTTCCACAGAGTGCTGCCCTCAGAATCAGTGTGACCTGCCAGGTGAGAGCTTGGAAACCACGAGGTGACCTCTCAGGCCAGAACTTGGCCCTTTATCAGTTGTATTAATCAAAACTAACTTTTTTTTGAGACAAGTTTTTGCTCTGTCATCCAGGCTGGAGTGCAATGGTGCAATCACACTTCCTAGCCTCAACCGATCCTCCCTCCTCAGCCTCCCGAGTAGCTGGGACTACAGGTGTGTGCCACCACGCCCAGCTAATTTTTTGTATTTTCTGTAGAGATGGAGTTTTGCCATGTTGCTTAGGCTCATCTTGAACTCTTGGGCTCAAGCAAACTGCCCACTCTGGCCTCCCAAAGTGCCAACATTACAGGCATGATCCACCGTACCCAGCCAACAAAAACTCATATTTTTGACTACCTACTGCGAGCCAGGCACTATGAGTGCTTTACACATAAGAATTCACTTCAACTCCACAGCAACCCCAGGAGCAAGGTCCTGCTATTAGTCTCATTTTACAGAAAAAGCCGCCGAGGCACAGAGATGAGAAGTGACTTGCCTGAGTTCAAGCAGGTGGGAAGTAGTAGAAAGAACTGGGGTTGCAGCATTTATGTTCTTGCCTGCTGGATGTTGGCACACCTTTCTGGATGGAACCCATGCTCTGAAGCTGGGAGTTCTTTGGTGGAAGTGTTCAAATTTTTTTTTTTTTTTGAGACGGAGTCCTTCTATGTCACCCAGGCTGGAGTACAATGGCAGGATCTCGGCTCACCACAACCTTTACCTCCTGGGTTCAAGCAATTTTCTTACCTCTGCCTCCTGAGTGGCTGGGACTACAGGCACCCACCACCATGCCCGGCTAATTTTTTTTTTTTTTGAGACGGAGTCTTGCTTTGTCGCCCAGGCTGGAGAGCAGTGGCGCAATCTTGGCTCACCACAACCTCCACCTTCCAGGGTCAAGCAGTTCTCCTGCCTCAGCCTCCCAAGTAGCTGGGACTACAAGCACGTGCAACCACACCCGGCTAATTTTTTTTTTTTTTTTTGTATTTTTAGTAGAAACGGGGTTTCACCATGTTAGCCAGTATGGTCTCAATCTCCTGACCTTGTGATCTGCCCACATTGGCCTCCTGAAGTGCTGGGATTGCAGGTGTGAGCCACCGCGCCCAGCCGGAAGTGTTCACATTCTTCAGGCATGGTGGCTTGGCCTATAATCCCAGCACTTTGTGAGGCCAAGGTGGGAGGATCACTTGAGCCCAGGAGTTCAAGATTAGCCTGGGCAACATCGAAAGACCCCTGTGTCGGGGGGTTGGGGGAAGTGTTCAAATTCCTCAATACTTGCCTATATATTTTTAAACAATGAGGCTTTCCTCCTCCCCTCCATCTCAGCTGATTATAAAGTAGTCCATTTTTATTGAAGAGGAAAATATCAGAAATCAATCATGCTGCCTGCACCCAGCCCTTTGGGTGGCTGAGATGCGCGGTGGGTCCTGTCACTCGCCAGCAGCCACCACAGCCTGGCTGTGCGGGTGGACCTGTACGTCTCCTCTCCCCGGAGTCGGGGCTGCCCTGGCCCAGGTTTCAGCCTCCCTGACTGTGGCTCGGCTGGGCTGGCCTCGCTGGCAGGCATCTTGGAGACAGTTCAGACATCGCAAGCACGCATTCCTCGGTGTCGCCTCACACTCTCCACCAGATTGGTATTAACGCAGGGAGCATAAAATTAGAATCCGCCAGAGGAAGGGGAGTCGGGACTTTCGTCTGAGTTTTACAACCATATGTGCTGGGTGAGCCAGGCCTCTGAGGCTGGAGCCCTTGTCAGATGCTTCCTGGACCATTTCCCACCCACCCACCTCTACACACACACACACATACACACACACAGGCATACATCTGCACATATACACACACACACATGACGTGGCTAATTCAGCCTTTCAGCCCCGCTGCAGCCAGAACCGCAGGGTGGCCCCAGCACAAGAGAAGCCTCCATCTTGGGTTCACCCAATGTCATTTTGCTAAGGATACACTAATTCCCTTATTCACTCATTCATTCATGCACGTGTGCATTCATTCATCCACCATCCATATGAGCCCGGGCTCCTGGGCCAGGCTCTGGTTTTGGCCTGTGAGCAGTGCTGACTCAGCAGCTCCTCTTTCAGAATCCACCTTGCAAAGGGCATGGACCCTGAATAGCTAAGCATTTCAGGTCGGGGTCGGTGGCTCACGCCTGTAGTCCCAGCACTTTGGGAGGCTGAGGCAGGTGGATCATCTGAGGTCGGAAGTTTGAGACCAGCCTGACCAACATGGAGAAACATTTTGTAAAATACAAAATTAGCCAGGTGTGGTGGTACCTGCCTGTAATCCCAGCTACTTGGGAGGCTGAGGCAGGAGAATCACTGGAACCCGGGAGGTGGATGTTGTGGTAAGCCGAGATCGTGCCATTATACTCCAGCCCGGCAACAAGAGCAAAACTCCACCTCAAAAAAAAAAAAAATTAGCTGGGC
>PVKP010013121.1:0-56341 GCA_004027715.1 Plecturocebus donacophilus | reverse complement strand
ATATCTTTGTGGTGTTCTCTGTATTTCCTGGACTTGAATATTGGCCTGCCTTGCTAGGTTGGGGAAGTTTTCCTGGATAATATCCTGAAGAGTATTTTCCAGCTTGGATTCGTCCTCTTCGTCACATTCAGGTACACCTATCAAACGTAGATTAGGTCTTTTCACGTAGTCCCATATTTCTTGGAGACTTTGTTCATTCTTTTCTACCCTTTTTTCTGTCATCTTGCCTTCTCATTTTATTTTATTGAGTTGATCTTCGACCTCTGATATCCTTTCTTCTGCTTGGTCAATTCGGTTGTTGAAACTTGTGCATGCTTCGCGAAGTTCTCGTGTTGTGTTTTTCAGCTCCATCAATTCACTTATGTTCTTCTCTAAGTTGTCCATTCTCGTTAACATTTCATTAAATCTTCTTTCAAGGTTCTTAGTTTCTTTGCATTGGGTTAGAATATGTTCTTTTAGTTCACAGAAGTTTCTTATTATCCACCTTCTGAAGCCTGATTCTGTGAGTTCATCACACTCATCCTCTGTCAAGCCTTGTTCTCTTGCTGATTAGGAGCTGTGATCCCCTGTAGGAGGAGAGGCATTCTGATTTCGGGTGTTCTCAGCCTTTTTGCACTGGTTTCTTCACATTTTTGTGGATTTATCCACCTGCCATCTTTGTAATTGCCGACTTTCAGATTGGGTCTCTGAGTGGACGTCCGGCTTGTTGGTTATGAAGTTTTTTCTGTTTCTTAGTTTTCCTTTGGTGGACGCCCCTTTCCCTCAGAGCTGGGCCTTCCTGGGTTCAGCTGTGCTTGCTGTCAGTCCTCAGCGCTTCCAATTGCTGTTCTCCTTGTGGGGATGGGACCAGCGGAGCCCGACTAAAAGGGCACCCAGTCCCGTAAAGTCTGCACCGAGAATCGCCACGCTGGGGCACCGGCAAAACAGCCGTGCCGGCCAAAAGAGTCGCGCTGGCGACCCGTGTGGCTCCTTTGCCGGGAATCTCCCAGTCTGTGGGCATCAAAAATTCGTCTGCAATTGCGGCATCCACTCTCTCTCTGTGCTTTCACTGGGAGCTACAATCCTGAGCTGCTGCTACATGGCCATCTTGGATCTCTCTCCGCCCGGTGGTGAAGTTTTTCAGTTTCTTAGGTTTCCTTTGGCGGATGCCCGTTCCCCACAGAGCCAGACCTTCCCGGGTTCGCTGTGCTTGCTGTGAAACTCTCAGTCCTCAGCGCTTCCAATTGCTGTTTTCCTTGTGGGGATGGGACCAGCCGAGCCCATCAGTCCCGTATACTCCGCACTGAGAAGCGCTGTGCTGGGGCACTGGCAAAACAGCCACGCCAGCCAAAAGAGTTGCGCTGGCGACCCGTGTGGCTCCTCTGCCGGGAATCTCCCAGTCTGTGGACAACAAAAATTCGTCGGAAAGCGTGGCGTCCACTTGTTCTCTGCTTTCACTGGGAGCTACATTCCTGAGCTGTTGCTAATCGGCCATCTTGGATCTCTCCTCTAAATTTCATTTTTATACATATCATACCAAATAGGACATACTCTTCTCAGGATATAGTCATTTCATTTATGACTTTCTAATCATCCAGAAGGAATGAGGTGAGTCTGAGTAGTTTTGTTCCTCTAATGTTTTTAAAAGGAGATAATGACATTCTTATTGCTCATTTTATATATGTATATCCTTTCTGTAAAATAATCTGTTCTAAGATTTTAAACAAATGAGATTATTTTACACATACCTTTTGTGTCTGGCTTTCTTCACTCAACATAAAGTTTTGAGATTCATCCAAGTTATTGCATGACTGTAATTATTCCTTACACTAATGATTTTCCTCTAAGCTTAAACAATTGAAGGCATTTGATATGTCTGTACTCTCCTACAGTCGTTATAATTTGTCTAGTTGTTCCCAGATGCAACAAACTATTCCTTTTTTTTTTCTTTTAGGCAGAGTTTTGCTCTTTGTTGCCCAGGCTGGAGTCCAGTTGTGTGATCTTGGCTCACTGCAACCTCTGCCTCCTGAGTTCAAGTGATTCTCCTGCCTCAGCCTCCAGAGCAGCGGGCATTACAGGTGCCTGCCACCACGCCCTGCTAATTTTTGTAATTTTAGTAGAGACAGAGTTTCACCATGTTGGCCAGGCTGGTCTCGAACTCCTGACCTCAGGTGATCCATCAGCCTCAGCCTCACAAAGTGATTACAGGCATGAGCCACTGTGCCAGGCCCAAACGATTTCTCTTTAAATTGAATGTATACCAAACAGAAAAAGGGAGATCTTTCCTACAACTGCTTCTTCCACATGGCTACATCAGATTTATTCTGAAGCCCATTGATAAAGAAGAAATAAGTTCATTTAATTGCTTTGGCATTTCCCCAGTGCCTTGAGTCCTTGAGACTTGCACATATTTCTATTGGTTGTGTGCTAACACTGCTTGGGACTGAAACACCATACTTCTGATATTGGGCTAAATAAGATTCGCTTTGAATAGCGAAAGTTGATTAGAAAACTACCCCATTTCTCATTACCTCAAGAAAACAATTTTTACATAGTCATGAATGAGCAAATTTCATCCCATCCCAGACTATCCTAAGCGTTTATAGCAGGTAATAAATGTCTCCCCATGGTGAATTCAATGTGAAGTCCAAGACTTTGTTATCTAGAGAGGAAGTTAAGTGCTAACAACAACAGCATGAAAACGCGTGCAGCTATGGTGTAATTCTGATTTGTTTTAGAAAAACAATGAATTTCCTCGTTACAAAGCCAAGTAAGAACAACCCTTTAAAACTGTTGAACCATGACAGCCATTTTCCTAAAGGGTTTTAAATTTGGGAACAGACTCATGAAATTTATAGCGTTGATGAGATATTCTTTGCCTGCAGTCAAGATGAGAGCTAGATCATTGGTTTCCCAGCATGACACCTATGTGTTCTTGTGTGCACTAGATATCATTAAGCTCATAATAACACAGCCAACATCACATTTAACATTTGAAAGGTTCACTTTTGTCTCGTAGTTTACATCTTTCATTTACACCTACTGCATGCTAAATATCTCATTCTAGAAAATGAGATACACTCTACCTATATTGTTACTGTCGATGGAGTAAAAAAAAAAAATTACTCTTTTCATATCCATGGCTTTCAAGCTGCAAAGAGTCAATAGATAATGACTTCTAGAAACAATAGATAATTGAATCAGATGTTACATGTTTAAGTCTGAATATGAAAACCTTCCTTGACATATAAGGAACAGAAAATGTGAATCTCTGTGATGTGTGTCAGTTCCAACTGTTATCATTTTTCATATTATATCTAATTCTAAAGGTAATGCAAGATTACTGTTTCTTTTAAAGATAGATGAGCTCTTTTAGGATATTCAGATTTCAAGGCAATGAGGAAGGCAGCTTATTAAGTAGTACTTGATGATCAGAAACAGATAATAAATACTGCAGGAATCTGTCATTGTATGTTATATGATGAAATAACATGTAAAAAACTGAAGAAAACTATTGCTTTCAAAATATCAAATTTTTTGACATTAGGCAATGAAATTGTGATTAAGGGACCTATTTCTGCAAGCTGTTTCCTTACCTTTGTGCAAATGTTTGAAGGTATTTTATCTGTAAGTTTACAATTCCTTTACCATTATTATCAATAATTTCAAATATATACAAGGCTAGAGAGAAGATTACGATGAATCCCCATGTGCTCAGGACAGAGATGAACAGCTATTAAGCTTTTTGTCATGGCTGCCTTATCTGTTCCTTCTTTCCCTCTCTTTCTAGCAGATTATCTTAAAGCAGATCCCAGACTGCCATACTTTTTAACATGCAAGTTTTTCTCAATTCTTTTATTATTAAATATATTTAATATATACATATTTTTCCAAGGCAGATGTGTATTTTGTTTTTTAATAATGTAATGCAATCAGTAGATTAATATATAATGGAAGACTGGATGACAGTATATTCTGCCTCATGCACTTCAAGCTACGTTTTTAGTGAGATTCAAAAGATTTTTGTTTTGATCATTTTAATGGTGATGATGTAAGAAGCAGAAATTATACAGACTCTTAGTTCACATTGGCATTTTTTGCACCTTAGGCAGAAAAGCAGAACTAATCAGAGCTACAAATCATAAAGGAGAATACATTTCAATCTCCAGAGCATTGTGGAACTGAGATATCTTACTGATTATACTAACAAGGGGCAAAACTAGTACATTCAGCAATGCCTTCAAAAATGTTCCCGTTAGTCAAAATCAAATTAACAAATAGAGCATCTGTTTGGGGCTATGATTCTTTCTCCTAGGGATTGGGTTTTTGAGACTATATATTTTTGGCAAGTATTGATTTGGGATTTATATATTTTATTTGACCTAACTCTAGAAGTCAGGAAAGTCTTACAGAAAATGTTGTAGTAGGTTTCCTTCATTGTTCCTAGACACATCACATTTGGGAGTTTCTTACTCCCTCATCCCAGCTCTGGTCTACATTCCCTGGGAAAACATTTCTGCTCAAGACCTTTCCTTCACAACTGCATCTTTTCTAGAGCCCTCTAACATCAACCTCTTTTTCCTTCTCCCCTCAAAACCCAGAATCTTTTACCCACGGATTCCACATCCTTCTTTCAGTTATAACCCAAAACAGCCGAAAAATATGGTGAGTAAATTCTTCACGAGTATATTAGTCAGGCTAGACTAGGATATGCTGTGAAAACAATCCCTGGCATCTCAGTGGCTTAAGCCAACAAAAAAGGACTTCTCACTCACTTCACTGCCTCTTGAATCAGGTGGCTGTTTCTGGAGAAGAACTGCCTTATGGATTCATACGTTCATATTGCGACTTTGCCGTTTTGAGTGTTCATGGACAGCAGTAGGGCAGGACTGGGGTGAGATTGAGAGAATGAAGAATCAACTCAGACTTCATTCCTCAGACTCTGCTGCATCACTTCCATTCACACATCTAGTCACAAGAACTGAGTCCCATGGTTCCAACCTAAGGATAAGGGCAGCTGAGAAAGGTAAGGTGGTCTTGGCTGTGTGCCCGACAAGAGGCAACACTGCTAAACACAGAGCATTGAATAGATCTCAGTTCCTTTTCTTATTTGTCATTTGAAAACTGTCTTAATATATTTTCCCCTCTACCCAGAAGCACTGTAATATATAGCATGACTCTCTTAAGAGCATAGGTTTATTTATTTTTTTTAATTTTTTAATTTTTTTGAGACTAAGTCTTGCTCTGTTGCCCGGGCTAGAGTGCAATGGTATGATCTCAGCTCACTGCAACCTCTGCCTCCTGGGTTCAAGTGATTCTCCCGCCTCAGCCTCCTGAGCAGCTGGGACTACAAGCACCTGCCATCATGCCTGGCTAATTTTTGTATTTTTAGTAGAGACAGGGTTTCACCATGTTGGCCAGACTGGTCTTGAACTCCTGACCTTAGGTGATCTTCCCCACTCGGCCTCCCAAAGTGCTGGGATTACAGGTGTGAGTCACCACACCTGACCTAGAGCACAGGTTTTGAATTAGACCAGCCTGATTTTCTTTTTTATTTATTTATTTATTTTTTGGGCTTTCCGGCAAAAACCAGAAAGCCTGCTAGACAAATTCTAAAAGAGCTGTAACACTAGACCAGCCTGATTTTCAATCCCAACTTCAAGACTTCTTGTGTTACTCTGTGCAAGTGACTTAACCTATCTGAGCCATAGTTTTCTAGACTGTGAAACAGAGATAATATCCAGGTTTCATGCTTTTCTACTTTTACCGTGGTAAAAACACATAACATTTACCATCTTTACCATTTTTAAGTGTTCAGTACAGTCATGTTAGCTATATGCACATTATTCTACAACAGATCTCTGTAACTTTTCATTCTGCAAAACTGAAACTTCGTGGCCACTGCACAAAAGTCTGTTTTCCTCCCATCCCCCAGTTCCTGCCTACCACCATTCTCCTTTCTGTTTCTAAAAGTTTGACTACTTTAAATACGTCATATAATGAAATCGTACAATGTTTGCCTTTTGTGACTGGATTATTTCACTTAGTGTAATGTCTTGAGTAACATGAGTGTGAAAATGTCTATTCAGTTATTTTAGCTACAAACTCAGAAGTGACATTGCTGGATTATACAGTAATTTTATTTTTAATTTTTTGATGAACCTCCATGCTGTTTTTTATAGCGGCTGCATCATTTACATTCCCACCAACAGTGGCTAAAGGTTGCAATTTTTCCACATCCTTCTCAACACTTATTGTTTTCTGTTTCTTTGGGTAGTGGCCATCCTAACAGGTGTGAGATGATGTCTCATTGAGGTTAGGTTTGAAAACCATATATCTGATTTACATATAATTGTAATATGTAATAATCTAGCATATGTTATCATATATAATATAGTATGTCATAGATATGATATGTTATATATTTCTTCCATTCTATAGGTTGCCTTTCACTCTGTTGATTGTTTCCTTCAATGTGCAGAAGTTCCTAAGTTTGAAGTAGTCCCATGTATCTCTTTTTGCTTTCACTGCCTGTCCTTTTGGTGTCATACCTGGAAAATCATAGGCAGATTGAATGGCATAAAGCTTTTCTCCTATGTTGCTTCTAGGAGTTTTATAGTTTCGGGTCTTGTGTTTGAATCTTTGGTTCATTTTTTATTTATTTAATTAATTAATTAATTTATTTATTTTTGAGGTGGAGCCTCGCTCTTGTTACCCAGGCTGGAGTACAATGTCTCGATCTCGGCTCACCGCAACCTCTGCCTCCTGGGTTCAAGCGATTCTCCTGCCTCAGCCTCCCGAGTAGCTGGGACTACAGGCACGCGCCACCATGCCCAGCTAATTTTTGTATTTTTAGTAGACACGGGGTTTCACCATGTTGACCAGGATGGTCTCGATCTCCTGACCTCATGATTCACCCGCCTTGGCCTCCCAAAGTGCTGGGATTACAGGCGTGAGCCACCACGCCTGGCCCTTTGGTTCATTTTTACTTGATTTTATATATGTTATAAGGTAACGTTTTTGCATGTAGATATTTTTTTTTTTTGCATGCACCATTTGTTTAAAACCATGCTTTTCTTCTTTATCTTGTTTTTCTATCTTGATTCATGAAGCAGGAACTTCTTTAGATACTTTAAAACTCTCATCCTCTTAGGCAATAATAAGGAAAGGACTCCCACCTGTCTCTTTGCCTATTTCTAGCTGCATTCCTCTGTAAAAGAGGTTTTTTGGATTACTGTTTATGTTTCATACCTCTTACTTCACTCCTTGGCCATCTGATAGCCTCATATCAGAACTCATGTGAGTGAGACAGTATAATTTAGTGGCAAAATTGTATATAGCCTATTTTCAAGTACAATCCAGCTTTAACAGAAATAGGCTGATGTCATATTTTAAATTTCCACTTGGCTTCTTTGTATGCTTCTCAGTTGGTTCAGAATCCAGGGAGAATAGGCAGTAAAGTAGTAACCAGGTTGCTCGAACCTCAAACAAAATTTTTAATAAAGGTTTAAAAAGATGATGTATATAAAGCACTTAGCACTGTCTGTTCCATCATGCGTACTCAATAAGGGCCCTGACTATTTGGGGGCTCTGTCAACTCCACTTCTTCTTTCAGTGACACATTCTTGGATCACTACTCTGGCTTTATTACTGCTCCCCAGATTATACCATCCATTGTGACCATTCTTCTGCTTTAATATTAATGATTGTTTCTTAACTCATTCATCAAACAGTCTGTATCATGAGACACACAGTGTGAGGCACTGTCTCCGCCCTCTAACAGCTCCTAGTCTGGTAGGAGAGACATACAGACACAAAGTTGTCACGATTAAGCACTCGATAGAGCTTGATAAAGGATGCCATAGAACAAAGAGGCGAGGGAGCTACATAAACCTGGGGGTGGGAAAGCATTCCATGTGAACGATACTTGAGTCTACCTTTGAAGGCAAGGAATTTCATCAGATGTAGTAGTGGGAATACTGTTTCAAAAACACTGTTTCAAAATATCAACATGCAATGGTAAAGAGTTTTCAAAGGTGAAAGATACTTCCTATGTGTGTCTGGATCTAAGAAACTGCCAGACAGAAAGTTCTAGGCGCAGAGTCTGGAAATAGAGACTGAGACTTTCTTGTGAAAGGCTTTGGGTTTCAGGCGTGGTGTGGTGTGCCTGTAGTCCCAGCTACTTGAATTTAGTTCTGCAGAATTGGATACATATTATAATCACCTGGGGCTAAGGAACTAGCTATGATGGCTGCATAGTATTTTAAATGTAATTAATGCCATGGAATTGTACACATACAATGATGAAAATGGCAAGTTTTATGTTGCATATATTTTCCTACAATTTTAAAAATTGATAAGGGAATATACCAAAAAACATTGAATTGTGTACTTTAAATAGGTGAATTATGTGATATGTGAATTGCATTTCAATAATGCTGTTTGAGAAAAAGATTTATAGCCTGGGTAGTGTAGTGACACCCATCTCTACAAAAAATAATTAATTAAAAAAAAAATTAGCTGAACGTGGTGGTGCATGCCTATTGTTCCAGCTACTTGAGAGGCTGAGATGAGACAATCGCTTGAGCTCAGGAGTTCGAGGCTCCAGTGAGTTGTGATTGCACCACTGCACTCCAGCCTGGGTGACAGAAAAAGATTCTGTCTTGGAAAAATGATTAAAAAAAGAACTTAAATTTTAAAATAATAAAATTGCTTGAGGAGCTTAAAAAAACAACAGCAAACCTGACACTTGAGCCCCATCCTCTGACACAAGCTAATTATATTAGCTCTCTCGAGGTGGGCAGAGCACCTGGCACCTTGAAAAGTACTCCAGGTGATTCTAATGTGCAGTCTTGGTGCGGAATCACTGCAATAGGCAATGGCGAACCAGTGACAAATTTTAATCTGGAGAACAAGATAATCAGGTTTGCATTTTAAGCAATCTGGTCTGTCAATCGTGTGAATCATAGATCCCTGGCCTTGTTGCTTAGACCTTTTAGGAGCCACATGAATGCTTATAGAGATGTTATATGTAGCAGGCAAAACATGGAAACAACTCAAATGTTGCTCAGCTGGCAACTAGACAAATAGACTCTGGGATAGTCATCCAACGAAATGCTGCTCATCAATAAAAAGCTCCCACTACCTTGGCCATATTAACCCTGTGTATTTCTAGTGCCTCAAACTATTTGCTGTGCAGAATCTGCCTTGCTTTTTTTGGCTGCCCTGCCAAGCCTATGTCTATTATTATTATTGTCATTATTATTTGTGATAGTAACTTGCTTTGTTGCTCAGGCTGGAGTGCAGTCATGTGATCATAGATCACCGCAGCTTTAAACTCCTGGGCTCAAACAATCCTCCCACCTGAGCCTCCTGAGTAGCTGGGACTACAGGCACACATTGCCATACCTGACTCATTTTGTACTTTTTTCTTTTTTGTACAGATGAAGTCTCACTATGTTGCAAAGGCTGGTCTCAAACTCCTGACCTCAAGTGATCCTCCCGCCTTTGCCTCCCAAAATGCTAGGGTTAGAGGCATGAGCCACAGCTTCTGGCCCCAAGCTTTTCTATTCACCTCAGCAATATTGCTCTCCAGTTGTCACCCAGGCCAGAATCACTCATGTTTCTTTAATTTATGAAAGTTATGATTTACATATAATAAAATTTACACTTCTAATATGTAGTTCTGTGTGTTTTTGCAAAATGCACAATTGTGTAATCATTACCACAGTTAAGACAGAGAAGAGTTTCACCATGAACAAAATTTCCCTCATGCCCCTGTGTACTCAACTGTTAACGCCTCCTCTGTGCCCCAGCCTCAGACACCACTAGTCCATTTTCTGTCCCATACTTTTGCCTTTCTCAAAATAGGGTATGAACGAAATTATACAATATGTAGCCTTTTGAGTGGGCTTCCTTCACTTAAACTAAATCCTTCACATTGTTACATCAGGCGTTGATTCCTTTTTATTGCTGAGTAATGATCCATTGTATGGAGGTACCACAGTTTGTTTACCCATTCACCAGCTGAGAGGCATTTGAGTGGTTTCCAGGTTTTAGTGATGGTGAGTAAAATTGCTATAAACATTTGTGTAAGGATCTTCGTAAGGGCATTGTTTCTATTTCTCTTGTAAGAAGTGCATATTTAAATTCATGAGATTCTGGAACAGCTTACATTCCCACCAGCAATGAAAAGTGGTTACAGTTGCCTCCCATCTCTACGTCTCCCTAGCACTCGGGGAGGGGCAGTTCTTTGGTTTTGATTTGCTTTGCTTTGTCTTGTCTTTATCCATTCAAAAGAGTTTGCAGTCGTATTTGATTGTGGTTATAATTTGTATTTCCCTAATGACTGCTGATATTGAATCGTTTTTATGCACCTATTTGCCATCTCTATATAGCCTCTGCTGAAGCACTTGGTCAAATATTTTGTCCATTTTTCTATTGCATTGTTTGCTTTCAGAGTCATTATTTAATGTCCCTGAGTGCTTTTGTCTATGACTGAGGCAGTCAGTTGTTCTTTCTTGGTAATAATCTAATTTTCTCTTTCCCTCATGTTTCTAGAACTAGTAGCATCCTCATCATATTCATTTGCCTTTCTTTCTTTCTTTGAGGCTATTCTCTCACAAAGTCAATGTTTCCAAACACCCCTGTTCATCTAATGAAGCTTTGAACGCTGGCCTTTAACTTCTTCCTCTGGGTAATTCAGACTTCCTCATTGATACACATGGCTCCAACCCTGCATGTAACTGAGGTTATCTTGCAGTGTCTTCTCTCCTCTATTCTCCCAAATATACTTTTCTCCTCTTTCTCGCCCTTTGAAGGGCTCCAGTAGGGCGTAATGGTGTGTTACTCAGCTCCAGCTATTTCTCTTCCAGCAAATCTGAGACTTTTTTTTCTGCTAAAGTGCCTGAAGGTAACCTCATCTCACCACCAAAGGAATTCATGTCTACCAAATAACCACCCGGGCTAGTCCATGTCACAGGGCCAGACCCACAGCCTGGACTATGGTTCCTTGCCTGTAGTTCTCCACCTGTGCTTCTTTTCAATAGCAGAGTCCCTAGTGCTTTACCCTTTATTTAATTTATTTAAAAATATCTATGACTCTTCAGGAACACGTCTATTATGAGAGAGAAATCCCCAAACCACTTTATGAACACATAACCCACAAATGCTCATTGAGACTTAGTTTTGCCACACTACTTGTGTCAGAACGGAGAGCAAAATGATATGAAAAGCTCTAAGTGACTCAGGGAAACTCTTAAGGTTGCCCCTGTCAAAAAGAAAGTGAGCCCGACATTTGTCAAAGGTGGCAAGATAGATTTTATTTAAGCTACTGCAGCAGTGGAAAGAGACTCCACTCAACTGAGACAAAAAACAGGAGGTCTTTTTAACTCTCAGATATACTAAAGAATAAGTACTAAAGGGTGTTATGGGGTAAGGTCAGTCAATGTGATTAAGCCATCTGTGTCTGCCAACTGCTGCTGTTTAAATTAGGCTCCAACACTCCTACAGAGACTGGGAGATAGGGACCCTATCTCTCTTAATGGTTACACTTCAAAGGGATGACTCCTAGGCCCTAGAGAAAGACATTTCTGGGTTGTAGAAGATTTACATCTCAAAGGAGCTGAGAAAGAATTTACAATGACAAGTTTTCTAAAGTAACTGATCTAAGAGAAGGGAGGTCGGGGCCAGGTTCTAGTTAGAAGAAACAATAAATTCTTTTGGCAGTGTTGAGGTTTCTCAGACAAACATTTTAAGGATCCTGAGGTCATTATCCTAGGGACATAGTCTTGAGTGGACAGAAGTGATTATAATAAAGATGACAGGATGAACATGAATCACATATGTAATTATGTTACATAAGATGGTAATGCCTGGTTGGGCATGGTGGCTCATGCCTGTAATCCCAGCACTTTGGGAAGCCCAGGTGGGTGGATCACTTGAGGTCAGGAGTTCGAGACCAGCCTGGCCAACATGGTGAAACCCCATCTCTACTAAAAATACCAAAAAATTAGCTGGGCACAGTAGCACATTCCTGTAGTCCCAGCTACTCAGGAGGATGAGGCAAGAGAATCGTTTGAACCCAGGAGCCAGAGGTTACAGTGAGCTGAGATTGAACCACTGCATTCCAGTCTGGATGACAGAGTGAGACTCTGTCTCAAAAAAAAAAAGGATGGCAATGCCTGTTTTGTGAAGACACTTGTTATTGTCTGAATATTTGTGTCCTCCCCAAATTCATCGGTTGAAATCCTGACCCCCAAGGTGATGGTATTAAGAGGTGGGGACTTTGGGAGATGATAAGGTCATGAGAATGGAGCCCTCATGAATGGGATTATTGTCCTTGTAAAACAGACCCAGAAGGCTGCCTCATCTCTTCCACCTTGTGAGGACACAGCAAGAAGGCACCATGCGTGAACTAGAAAGTAAGCCCTCAGCAGACACTGAATCTGCAGGCACCTTGATCCTCATCTTCCCAGCTTCCAGAACTGTGAGAAATAACTTGCTGTTCTTTATAAGCCACAAATTTATGGTGTTTTGTTATAACAGCTTGAAAAATCGAAGCCAAGACTCTCTGCTCATTTGCTGACTTAAATGAAACGACCCCCATTGGCAAGAACTGAAGGAGGCCTGTAGGTGCTGGGGATGGCCTCCAGCCAGCAACCTGCAAGATCATGAGGCTGTCAGTCCCACAACTACAAGGAAGCAAATCCTGCTGACATGGGAGTGAGTTTGGAATGCGTCCTTTCCCAGTGGAACGGTCAGATGAGATGCATTCCTGGACAATATTCTGATTACAGTCTTGTAGATGACCAAGCTAAGTTGTGCCCAGGCTCCTGACTCACAGAAACGATGAGATAGTAAATACGTGTTGTATTTAGCTAAGTCTGTGGTAATTTGTTACACAGCAACAAATACCTGAAACAGTTGATGTTCCAAAAGCAGGTTCAGTTGAATGCATTCCCATATCATCATGAACCATGAGAGGAAAAAAAGAGTTTTCACATCTTTCCACATCCACATCAGTTTGGGAAATGTTGCATTCTATATCCTTTACCCCTTAGAGAGGCACAGTGTATTCTGAGAAATACAATGAAGAAACCTTGTTACAATGGAGTTGCTCCAATATTTTTCCATTATGAAGTCCTATTCAGTTTTTTTTAAACTTCTAGTAATATCCTATAAAACTAGTTTCAAATTATCTCACCACAGAGTGGTGGTTGGAAAAAGTAAGTCTTCAAGCTGCGGAGTGCATTCCCTCAAGGTACATTAAGACCTGCAAAACACACTTGCCCATTGTAGTTTTAAGGGAATAAATTTCCAGATTCTCAACTTCCTTATATTTTCTTTTTCAAACTGACCTGCCAAGAAAACTCCTGGGAGGAGTCTTCAAATCAGTTTTTCATTCCTACTTTACAAAAACGTCTTCCCTCCCTTCCATCCCCAATAACCCTATAAATGACAATCAAAAGGACAATTTGAAACATTGCTTCCATATTGAGAAAGTGAATGAGTTGAAGCCTGGGCGTTGAATCCTTTCACAAACCAGGTTCTCTCTCTCTCTCTCTTTTTTTTTTAATCCATTTTTATTTTAGATTTAGTGGGTACATGTGCAGGCTTGTTACAAGGGTAACAGACCGTAATGCTGAGGTTTGGGCTTCTGTGATCCTGTCACCTGGACAGTGAATGTCATACCTGTTGGCGTCCCCAGGGTCTACTGTTCCCATCTTTATGTTTGCTTGTACCCAGTATTTAGCTCTCCCTTGTATGTAAGAAAATGCAATATGTGGTTTTCTGCTGCTGCGTTAATTCACTTTGGATGGTGGCCTCCAGCTGCATCCATATTGCTGCAAAGGACATGATTTCTTTCTTTTTCATGGCTTCATAGTATTCCACGGCATATATGTGCTACATTTTCTTTATCCAGTCCACCATTGATGCGCACCTAGTTGATTCTATGTCTGCTACTGTGAATAGTGTTGTGATGAACATGTGATTGCGTATGTCTTTTGGAAGAACAATTTGTTATATTTTCCTTTGAGTATATATCCAGTGATGACATGGCTGTGTCAAATGATAGTTTTCTTAAAGGTCTTTCACAAATCTCCAACTGCTTTCCACAGTGGCTGAACAAATCCCATCAACAGTGTATAAGCATTTATTTTTTGCAGTCTTGCCAAAAAATCTGCTATTTTTTGATTTTGTAATAATATCCATTTGGACTGGTGTGAGAGGGTAGCTTATGGTGGTTTTGATTTTCATTTCTCTGATGATTAGTGATATTCAGCATTTTTTCATGTTTATGGGCTGCTTGTATGTCTTCTTTTGAAAAGTGCCTGTTCATGTCCTTTGCCCACTTTTTAATGGGGTTATTCTTTTTTCTTCTTTGTTTAAATTCCTTAGAAATTCTGTATATTAGTCCTTCTTTGGGTACATAGACAAACCACATTTCCTCTTCTTCACTTTCACTTTGCAGAACAGCTTATAGGACGGGAGGAATTGATGTGGATCACTGGAAAATACAGTCTGCAACATATGGGCCTAAATGAAAGTCTCCTCATAGATAGTTAAGGTAAAATGAACCGTGTCCAAGGATATGTCTAGGCACATCATTCACAACAGAGTAAAACTGAAAGCTCTGAGCTTCTCTTGCTAAAGGCTGCCTGAGTGTGGCCATCAGTCATGAGTAAAGAAAGAAGCCGAATAAGTGCTGGGGTTCATGTATAGCCTGAGTTAACGCATACTGCAAAGCAGGGAGGGAGCAGGTAATGAGGGAGCCCAGCTCCATGCCAAACCTCTTGACATTGAATCCTCACAGCCACTGTAAATGTTAGGTGGATTATTATCCAAGTTTTTCTTTTTTTTTTTTGAGACAGAGTCTTGCTCTGTTGTCCAGGCTGGGGTGCAGTGGCGCTATCTCGGCTCACTGCAGCCTCCACCTCCCGGGTTGAGTTGAAGCAATCTCTGCCTCAGCCTCCTGAGTAACTGGGATTACAGGCATGTGCCACCATGCCCGGCTAATTTTTGTATTTTTAGTAGAGACAGGGTTTCACTATATTAGTCAGGCTGGTCTTGAACTCCTGACCTCATGATCCACCTGCCTCGGCCTCCCAAAGTGCTGGGATTACAGACATGAGCCACTGTGCCTGGCCTATTATCCATGTTTTATAAGTGTAGTATATTACATTTGGTGATTTGCAAAACTAGAACTTGAACCCAGATTTGGGGCTCCGTGTCCAGGTGCTTTTAATATCCTCAAGTGAGCTTTCCCCACTACAGCAGGAAGGCAGCAAACCAATCCATTTCCTTTCCCTTTGTAAGGCAACACTTTAGCTTCCTTTTAGGAAGGTTTTCCTTCTCCAAGAGATCTGGAGAGCACTGGTCTCCCAGCGTGATTTCGTTGCAACTTAAGTCCCTGAAGTGTAAATCTGTTCAATTACATAGTTAACCTGGAAGAATAATGGCAGGGTATTCTTTTCTGTTTTTACCCAATGAGAAGTTTATAGAAAGAATGATGGGATTTTGGTGATCAAAACGTACTTTTTTCTTTTCTTTTCTTTTCTTTTTTTTTTTGAGACAGAGTCTTGCTCTGTCACCAGGCTGGAGTGCAGTGGCGCAATCTCAGCTCACTGCAACCTCCGCCTCCCAGGTTCAAGCGATTTTTCTGACTCAGCCTCCCAAGTAGCTGGGACTACAGGCATGCACCACCATGCCTGGCTAGTTTTTTTGTTTGTTTTCTTTTGTATTTTAGTAGAGATGGGGTTTCACCATGTTGGCCAGGATGGTTTCAATCTCCTGACCTCATGAACCACCTGCCTCAGCCTCCCGAAGTGCTGGGATTACAGATTTAAGCTACCTCACCTGGCATTTTTTTTTTTTTTTTGATATGGAGTCTCACTCTGTTGCCCAGGGTGAATGCCGTAGTGTGATCTTGGCTCACTGCAACCTTCACCTCCCAGGTTCAAGCGATTATTCTGCCTCAGCCTCCAGAAATGCCGAGGAATACAGGTGCTACCACGTCGGACTAATTTTTGTGTTTAGTAGAGACAGAGTTTCACCGTATTGGCCAGGCTGGTCTCAAACTCCTGACCTCGCAATCTGTCTGCCTTGGCCTCCTAAAGTGCTGGGATGACAGGCGTGAGCCAACGCACCCTGCCAGAAAGTACTTTTTTAATAAATGATGATATGGCTGAGAAATATTTACAGAAACTGAAAAATACAATATTATTTAAATAATGTAAGTCACTATAAGGACTGAGACACACCAGCTTAATTTATTATGACTTTATTATGACTTAATTTATTATGACTTTTTTTATTCCTAAAGTATATTCAGTATTTACATAGCACATGAACAAGTTATATAAGATACCGGAGTGCAGGTGCTTCATTGCCTCTGAATGAAATATACCAGAAAAAAACAATGAAAAGAGACATTGTGATTTTCTCTGGAATTTCTCATATAAGATGAAATATAGGGGCATATATAATCTACCTGTATAAATTTATCTCTCTATAGCTGGCCTATTCCCCAAGGAAGGATAGATGGCTTATAAAATGCACATAACACAACAGAAGAAAATAAACATAAATAAGTAAAATCAGGAACAGGTAAAATATAAATTCGAATCCAAGGTTAAGACTGGAGAAACATAGAATGCAGACAGGTAAGTCCTACTGAGTTATTAAAGTCAGGTTGTAAATTTGCTTCTGGGCTTCCTGGAGGCTAAGCAGCTAGAAATTAATGGATAGACTAACAGATTTTGATATGTTATCAGTGGGAAAAATGTATTTTCCATTAGCTGTCTAATTCTTTAATACTTCACACTAAATATCCTTTGCAGATAAAGTTTAAAAATGGAAGTTTTGTGCAAAATAAGGGGTTTGCTAATTAAAAGGAAATGTATAAAGAAACATGTTTACAAAAGTGTTTCTCATTATGAAAACCGATGGTTTCAAAAAACATATTGTGATAAGGAGGAGCGTTTCTAAGAGTTCCCAGGTTAATCGGGAGAACAGTAACCAAAAGCCTGCTGCTTTGAAGGTTTAATCCAAGATGCTTATCCAACCTCTTTGTTGAACAAATCTTGCAAATAAGGCCTTCTCAGAAGATTCCAGCATATTGTGTGGGAGCCTGAAATGTCAGCAGAACAGCTTCTCTGATGATATTATGCAGGCATCACATCCTAACAGTTGGGGTGAGGGTGGAAGTGGAAGATAGCAAAATCGTTTCATTGCCTGGTTCTTCTGCTATACTACATAACAGCTTTTCTGGCAATGATGATAGGCATAACTTAAAGGGAAAACAAAACAAATAAACAAAAGAAAGAAAACAATAAAGCTTGACAAGAGCCGGCCACACAAATCCTTAACACAAATCCTTAACAATTATGGGTGTTAACGAAACATTTCAAAAGATGATAGAATTATGACTCTCATACAGATAAAAACCAAATGCATGTTAAAGATTTTATTTAACTCCCTCTTAAAGAAAGAACCAGAGAGATGTTACAATCAGTTTGAAGGAGAATCCAAGGAGCAGATACATTTATAGATCAGTAATACTGAAATGAATTTTAAAATGGACCTGTAAGTGGCTTTTCCATGGAGAAGAAGGACTGTTCCTCCACCAGGCAATTCAGTTGTACGTTCATTGACATTATGATTTGCTTTGTCATCAGTTATGCTATATCTCTAAGGCAATGAAAGGCTAGAATTAGATCACCCAGGAAAGGTGTCTCTAAATGAGGCACCATTTTCCACTGGAAATACCCAGTAATGTTGTATGTTTGCTCTGAATTTCGTTCTTCTGGGAAGTAAGTCTGATCTCCATCCTGGACACTCCATTGTTGGGGGTGTGGGGAGCGTCCCTGAGAAATTGCCACTAGCCTGCCCGCGGGGTGCAGCCTCCGGAAGTTCCGCCCTTTGCTGCAGGGAAGAGCCCGCCCTCCTCTTCCTGCGTGGAACTCGGCATTCAAACTGCTGCGCCGGAAGCATTCTAGGAGAGGGACTCTGGCCTTCTAAGAGTCCTTGTTTTTCCGTTTTTTTCCCTTTTCACCCAGTAAAGTCCTGCTTTACGTACCCTTTAAACCAGCTGCAAGCCTAAATTTTCATGGCTGTAGGACAGACAAGAACCCCGGCTTTAGCGGAACTAAGGAAAAGTCCTGCAACATTTTTGATGCCCAAAGTGGGGTTCAAGAAGTGGTGAGTGAAATGGGGAATCAAAACTGCTGCTTCTAAGCCTTTGCATCTTCTGACTTAAGAGGGAGGGGAAACCATGCCTTCACCCCCCTGGCTCCCAGGGCTTTTCATAGCCTTTTCCTTCCATTTTCAGGACCCACCGGTGGGCAGCAACTTCCTGCTGCTCCCCACTCCCTGCCAGGACTGGGACACATGGTCCAAGGGTCCTTCACAGCAGGCTGGCTGGTTTCCAGCCACCGGTAGCTGCACGGTCTTCCCCTTCCCTGGCCAAGGGGTTTAACTCTATTGGTCAGTAATTAAGCTTAAACTGTTCTCCCTGGTGGAGGAACCACTTGCATAAGAATAAGAAGTTCTTCTCCAGGTATTTTTATACCTTTTTTTGGTCCTCTTCACCCCATCAGCAGAAAAACCTTTAAAGTTTTTTTCCCCCTTTTACTAGGTTAGGCCCCCAACTATCACTGTTTATCGTTTCTGTAAAACTTTAATCGTGAAAAAGGATTTGTGGGGCTAGTCTTGGGCTGTGGCCAATCTGGTTTGCTTTGCATGTGTTTCGGTTTGTGCTGCAAGCTTCCAGCTTGTTTTACATCCTGGGGGTATGGCCCGTAAGCACTTGGCAAGGCTTTGCTTAGCAACCCTGGGTTATGGAGTGAGCCCTCTCTGGTTTGGTATCAGCCTGTTTTCCTAGCCCTGTCTCTTAAAGGGCTCCTGTGTGTGTGTGTTGTGTGTAATGACGAGACGGCATCAGCGACTCTGTGCCTTGCTCAAGAGTGACACAGATAGGAAATGGGATTTTGGTCTGCGGAAGTCCATTGCATTTTTCATTATGTTTCTAGCCTCACTTTCAAAAGTTTGTATTATTAGCCATGCTTCTAACTGCTCTTAATTTAACAACTTTGTTAATAGGCTGTTTTTGACCTGCATAAGTAGTCCTTAGTTTAATTTAGGCTGAAAGAAATCATTCATCATTGTAAAACCATTGACTTTCGCAGCTGTGAGTACTGCAGGTTCCTGTGCTGTTTTGAAAGCAATGCTGAGTTTCGTGGGTAGGGGTAAGGGAAGGCCGGCTCCCTAGGCTGAGATGTGGGGAATGACTGTGTATTAGGCCATTCTTGAATTGCTGCTAAAAAAATAACAATTACCTAAGACTGGGTAATTTATAAGAAAAGAAGTTTAATTGGCTCATAGTTCCACAGGCTGTGCAGGAAGCATAGGGCTAGAGTCTGCTTCTGGGAAGGCCTCAGGAAACTTGTAACTCATGGAGGAAGGTGAGGCAGAAGCAGGCACTTCACATGGCAAACGCAGGAGCAAGAGAGTGCGCAGGGAGGTGCCAGATGCTTTGAAATGATCAGATCTCATGTGAACTCAGATGGAGAGCTCACTTATCACTAAGGGGATGGCCCAAGCCGTTCCTGAGGAATCTGCCACCATGATCTAAACAGCTCCCACCAGGCCCACCTCTAGCTTTAGGGGATTACATTTCAACAAGAGCTTTGGGTGGGGACGAATATCCAAACTCTATCAGACTGCATCGGCTTTGAGCATGCCACTCCTCTTTCTGCTGTTTTCCCTGAGCTTCTAGAATATTGCTGATTCCAAAGCTTTTGTGTCAACGTTGCAGAGCACGTGAGTGCATTCCCAAGAAAGCAACATAAAGACACCCATTTTTTGTTATCCTTTGATGCTCAGCCAGATTTTTCCACCCCCGTGTAAATTTCATATCCCACTCACAGCATTGACCTATACAGACTTAATCCACGACCTGTCAGAAAGCTTGCTCAACTTGCATTTTCACAAATTATGACGTTAAAAAAAGCAGTGCCAGAGTAAAAGTTGTTGGGCTGCTCCATCCTTAGGAGAGGGAGGGAGTAGGGGAGGCAGATCCATGTGTAGCCCACCACTTTGTAGGTTCAGACTCAATTTCACTCATTATCCTTGGGACCCTTGGGCATTCGCATAATTAGTTCAAGATAAAGGTGGTGTTGCTGATTTTCTCTGTCGAAGGATGCACCCCCATTGTCCTAAACTTTGGAACAGGATTCTTACCCTTCTCTGACCACAGGAGCCCATACTAGACCAATCGTTGTATTTCATCCCTTTGCTATCTCTCACGAATAAACATATAATCCAAATCTGAAGAATACGAAATATTCTTTAGGATTTCCTTTGCTGGAATGAGCAAAATCACTTTTTTTCCCATCTTCCTTGAGAACTATAAACTGTGACCTCAGAGCTGCTGGCAGCTTTGCACACATAGAAAAGCCCCAAACAATAAGAGCAGAATGTGGAATGCTGGCTTCTGTAGCCTGCAGGCCCCAAAGCAGCTCTGGTTCCTGATATTCCTCCTTTGCAAGCCAAACTGATCATTTTCCAGAAAACCTCTTTGTTTAGCATAGGTTGGGTTCCTGTAAAATAAAGAGTCCTGACTATACACAGTATTCCCAAGAGTTTGTTTTATAAACTAGGCTGTCAATTTAAAAATGTATGCTAAGAAATAACTGCTAAGAAAAGGGGGGTTTTACTGTAGCTGGGTACCTCATTCTCTTCCCTAGAGGACAGCCTATGTGGGAAACCAAATTATGAAAAGGTTGCTTTGCAAGCACACTGTCGGGATAAAAGGAATTGGACAGTCTCAAGGGGCACTTTTGACAATCCGTGGCACTTTAGGGACATAATGCCTGCTAAGTAGGGCAGAACAATTCTGCCAACTAAACGAGGCCCTGCTCCCTCGCTTAGTTCTTAGAGGCACACTGACACTTCTTTCCAACTTTCCACTTTAATGTTTCTTATCAGTCATGAAGTGATGTATACCTCTGGGACTTTGCCTGTTGCCCTCGCCACCCTCCCCTCACCCAAAGCCCCTCACTGCCACCCACCTCTTTTCTCTTCTCTGTAGAAATTCACCCTATTTTTTGAACCTGACAGCCCACACCAACTCCTCTGTGAGGCATTCCTGTTTCTGCCCAAATCAGAGTTTAATCCCAGCCTCTCCTATGGTTACCTTTAGGAGCAAATTGTGGGCGTTTTGCAGTATTGCAAGCAGTGGACGTGTTGTGTCTTCTAGAATATGAGTTGTTTGAGGACAGGGATAATGAGTTCAATCTTACCCATTCTGTGTGACTCCCAGTTTCTAATGTAATTCACTGCAAATAGTAGATGCACAAAATACATGTTGAGTGTTGCACATTGTAACATAAATTAGTGAAGTTTATTATTTGTTTCATTCATTACAGAGTGTTGGGTTGCTCAGGACCTTTTGAGTAGCAAGTGACAGAAAATCAAACTAACTTAAGAGTTTGGGGTGAAGACCTCAGAAGCAGGCTTGAGCAACCAAATGACAGGAAGGGCAGGAACGCGGTTGAGGCTTGAGGACAGCTGGTCCCAGGATTGTGGACACGCTGAGACTTTCTGTCTTTTGTCTCTGTATCTCTCTCCAAGTACCAGGCAGACTGTCTTCCTCCTCACATGGCGAAATGTGGATGCTGACAGGCTTAGAGCTTCACATCTCTTAATGTTTGCTACCTACAAGGAACTGAAAACTTTCCCAGCTTGAGATGAGAAATTCCTGAAGGATTACAGGGAATACAATGTCGATTGTGGCATTGGCCCCAACTCTATTTCTCCCTGAATCTTTATTCTTTTTCACTGTGAAAGTTCTCCGCACAAGATAGACTACATGTCCCACCTCTTGACTTCATGTTTGGATCAAGTGGAGGCAGCAGAGTGTCCGGCCTCAAAGACCTCTTCTGCTTCTGCCTTGCTTTCGTTCTTTGGCTATTTCATGAGAAGGACATGCCCAGGCCAGCTCTCAGGTCCCAGGATGGAATAAGAGGCACGTGGAGCAGAGCCATCCAGCTTGGTCCAGGCTGCAGATGCTGACCCCCAGCTCACTTAGTTGCATGAGCGAGCTCAGCCAAGATCATCAGAGCTGCACAGCTGCGCCCAGGTGCCACTCATATGACCCCCAGACCAGGGAAAAGAAATGATTGTTGTTTTTAGCCACTGAATTGTAAACCTAGAATTTTTGAGGGAATATTTAACTGATACAAACTAATTCTCGGGTTGGTGACTTCCTAGCTACCTGGCATTGGGCCAGGTGCCTACTCATCTGTGTATCGCTCTCTACCTCTGTAAAATGGGGATGGTAACAGCATAGAATTGTTGTGAGAATAAAAGTTGTTGTCAGGCGCGATGGCTCACGCCTGTAATCCCAGTACTTTGGGAGGCCGAGGTGGGCGGATCACAAGGTCAAGAGATCGAGACCATCCTGGCCAACATGGTGAAACCCTGTCTCCATTAAAAAATACAAAAATTCGCTGGGCTTGGTGGCGTGCACCTGTAGTCCCAGCTACTAGAGAGGCTGAGGCAGGAGAATTGCTTGAACCCAGGAGGCAGAGATTGCAGCGAGCAGAGATTGCGCCACTGTACTCCAGCCTGGCGCCTGGCAATGGAGCAAGACTGTCTCAAAAAAAAAAAGTTGTTAAATGTACAGTGTCTGGCACATAAAAACACTAATGTATTTTAGTGATGATGATGATGATGTTTACTCTTTCACATGCCCACTCACGAACAGTTGTTGCCAGGGAGGTGGGAGGAGTCCTAGGAAGTGACCTTGCTTGGGCAGGTTTCATCCCTGGGTTAATCCAGTGAGGACAGAGGAGTCGAGGTCTGTAGAAAGATTGCAGCCGGTTGGATGTGGTGGAAGAAACACTCCCTAGAAGACGTGAATGCGGATGCTACATTAAGGAGAGAGGAAGTTTGGGCAGACAAACCAAAAAATGCACTTTGAACATTTTAGTTCTTTCTAAAATCATAGTTTTGTTGGAAACTCTGGATCCCAACAAATGACTTCAGACACCTAACACAGAGCAAGGAGCTTGAGTGCTCTTTGTTTACTAGGCATTTACTAGGCATTTAATTTTAGGCGTTTAATCTTATGGAAGCTTGAATGAAAATAATAATCCCCAACGGGCATGGCGGCTCCCGCCTGTAATCCCAGCATTTTGGGAGACCAAGGCGGGCAGATCATGAGGTCAGGAGTTCAAGACCAGCATGACCAACATGGTGAAATCCCATCTCTACTAAAAAGAAAAATACAAAAATTAGCCGGCATGGTGATACATGCCTGTAATCCCAGCTAATGCTACTCAGGAGGCTGAGGCAGGAGAATTCCTTGAACCTGGAGGTAGATGTTGCAGTGAGCTGAGATTACACCACTGCACTCCAGCCTGGGCAACAGAGCAAGACTCCATCTCAAAAGAAGGGGAAAAAAAAGGGAAAATAATAATTCCCATCTCCCATTAGGAATTAAGTGAGATAATGTACGTAAAACAAGTGGTCTAGTCCATGACGTATAGAAGGCACCCAGTAAATGGTAGCTGTTGTTGTGGCTGGTATTCACCCCTCTGTGTTCGATTATTTCCCATTAGCTTCCATTGAAGGAGGGGAGCCTTCCCGATCTTGCCTCTTGCATTTCTGAGGTTCTTTCCACTGACTGCAGCCTAAAGCACATGCTGTTAAAATTATGTTTATGAAGCCTGAACATGAGCAATGTGCATCAATTCTAGCACAATTAATGTTGAACATGTCCACATCTCTAGTTTTTCAAAGGTGACAGGCTCAGAAGAAACCCTGTGATATCTGACCTGGAAATCCTTTTTGGTGCAGAATCTGAATTGCAAAGCTGTTATTAAAACCTGCAAATGATCAGCAATGGTAAACAGGAGACATTAACTACCTCTAACTCTCTTTGTCTCTCCTTGGCTGACACTCCTGACTGATGGTGGGAAAATGGTGAGCAGCTCGCTATGCTGGGCTGTAATTAGCATATGCCTGGAAGTATAGACATTTTCATAAACAGAACTTTGTGAGGAATTGCTCATTTTTCCCATGATTTTAGGAAATAAAGACCCCAATTAGTTTTCAGTCTCAAGAAAGAAAAAGAAGCAACAAGCAGTTTTCCTCTGGCAACAAAGAGAGAGAGAGAGAGAGACCCTGGTCATACCCAGGGTTACGTCTACAGGAATCACGATCTCATGGAGTGGATTTTTCCCTTCTCATCCCCATGCATGGCAGCAAATAGACACAGTCTCCATCTTGCCCAGAAAAAGATGAAGATGTGTCTTAATAGGCTGGCATTTCTGAGCACCAAAAGCGATTGCCTTTTGTCATAGCATGTGCTGGCCTCAGGAAACTGGAGAGGCAAACAGTTCATAGTGTTTGAATGAAAGGCTTTACCTTGAAGAGGAGATGAACAAAGAAAATGTATCATGTCACTATGTGGAGTTAAACTGCCATTCATAACTGTAGATACATTCTTTGGATAAATTAAAAAGTTTTCATCATGGTAAGTGTATGTTTGAACATGGGGTGTGTTGTAGTAGTGGCGGGGGGGGGGGTTATAAGTGGAGACCAGCGGGCTAGAATGTTCTTCTATGTTGCTGAATTTCAGGAACGTGGAGTTGTGCACAATGGGTTGTTCTGGTACTTGGCCACTAGTTCTTCAGAGGCGACAGAAAGACATCAGCAGGCTCACGCATCTCAGTGTATCCGTAGAAATGCCACTGCACTTGCTGTCCTTCAGATTAATTGGTTAATTCTCAGCCTGGGAAGGGGCTTCAGTGAACTATAGAGATGTTGTGATCACACAGCACCAGTGGTCTCGGCACACGGGAGTTTATCCCAGTGACTCTGCAGGGAAGACATGATCAATGGCTGTTTTTGAAAGATCTTGATTTTAGGTAAATTTACTTTCCCATCATGAGTGCCATGCTATCAGAAAGACAAATTAATTTAACATGAGTGACTTACTGCTCCCTTATGAATTACTTTCCAATTGTTTTTAATAGCATCTCTTTATCTCTAGCACACGAAAACACAGTTGACCTTTAACAGCCTCTTTTATAAAGGAACCCAATTGCAGTTCAGCTTTTCTGCTTTCAGATCTTTATCTCCTGGCACCTTGAATCCAAACTCATCTGGATGCAGGTCCAGCTGTCTCTCTAATGGTATCTATCCATTAATTAAACACTCTGTGCTTAACAGCTTGCACACCAGCAGCTGTAGAGGATGAGAAGGCAGTTCTCTTTTAATCTACAAATATTTATTTTCTTTTGAGAAGATTGGTTGGGAAAAGATTAAGTGTATAGGAGGATGACCAGCTTATGGAAAATGTGTGTGTTTTGGTGGAAGTTGCCTGCCGAGTTACATCAGGTGCAGTTTGTAAGGAGGAAGGCTGGCTCCTAATCCCTGCAATCATAAATTATGAAATACCAGCTAAAACAGGCATCTGGGCTGAGGAATGTGTCTTTGTTCTCTCAGTATTTTAATGAATGCATGTGAATGAGTTTACAGAGAAGAGCGAATATAACTCAAATGGAATTGGACTCTGATATTTATGGGCTCCTGTGTGCGCAGGAGCCGGGTCATGGCTTGTATATTCTTATCCTGCCACAGTGCATTATGGAGGCTTCTTTAGTCTGTTTACCTTTTTCTGTGTTTCTCAGATTCATTCATCACTGAATTGTATAGAAACTTCCCTGGAATAGCAAAATAAGAAGTTGAAAGTTAGGCATGGAATTAGCTTTTTAAAAATATAATTTTTAAATACAGAAGGAGTATATGTGTATGGTAGAATATTAGAAAATGCAGAAAAGTAAAACAGAATAAATAGACTATATTGCAAACGCCTAAAGACTGAGCAGTGGATACATCTTCCCGGATCACTTTTTGTGTCTTTGGAATATATATAGTGTATAACGTTGGGAATAATCTGTTTCTTTAGTTAACAATGTCTGTTTTTCAATTCAGTATTATTTTACCTTATCAATACCAGACCGTATTCACATTTTTATAATTGTCTCAAAAATGTTGCTTATTGCATTTAATTGTTATGTCTCTCAGACTCTAAGATCTCTTTCAGTCTGTCGTGGTACATTGTTTCATGCACTAACATGTCAGAAAGTATGGACCGGTCATCCAGGAGGATGACTAAACTAAGCTGAGTCCCATGGCTTAGTTTAGTTTCCCTGGAAAGCTGAGCCTGAGATAAGGACTTGGCAGCAAGTAGTTTTGGGAATGCGATCCCACAAAGTAGAAGTCAAGGAGCAGGAAAACAAACAGGAAGAAGGAAATGTTCATGGGGAGATGTGTTATTGAAGTCGCCATTGTATGCAGTGGGGTTCAGTTCTGCCAGGATCTCTGCCCACCCAGACTGAGTCTGGGAAGGAAGACATGAACTCCTCTCTGCTTTGAGCTATGCTTGTGCAGGCCTAGAGCTTACAGGGTATCAGAGAACATCTTGAGCAAGAACCTGGAAATGCTCACCCAGCATCTCTCCACTCTAGCTGCAATTAGGGGTGGGCCAAAGGCATGTGATGTGGGTGCTGGAGCCCATGTTATAGATTTGTCTGAAAATTTTCCTTCATTTTTCTCAGTTTATTGCAGTATTCAGCTTATTTCTCTATGGAGGACTTTCCTACAAACAAAAATTTATCTAAGCCTTGATATAGTTAAATTAACCATTTCTGAAAACAGAACGGTTTTGATGACTATTATTAACATATCCCTGCAAAGATGTGCTGATACCTTTGATTTTATTTTCGAGATTAATTCATCAAATAAACTTTTACCGAATACCACTGATACGGTTTGGCTGTGTCCCCACCCAAATCTCATCATAAATTGTAGCTCCCATAATTCCCACGTGTTGTGGGAGGGAACCAGTGGGAGATAGCTGAATCACGAGGGCGGTTTCCCCCATACTGTTCTTGTAGTAGTGAATAAGTCTCACGAGATCTGATGGTTTTATGAAGGGAAACCCCTTTTGCTTGGCTTTCATTCTCTTTCTTACCTGCTGCCATGTAAGACGTGCCTTTCATCTTTTTCCATGACTGTGAGGCCTCCCCAGCCACGTGGAACTGTGAGTCCACTAATCCTCCTTTTCTTATAAATTACCCAATCTTGGGTTTGTCTTTATCAGAAGCGTGAAAACAGACTAATCCAACCGTTTATTGAGGTTTGAGGTAGGCGCTGATGAAATAAGCCCACCTTTAAGTTTAACATGTTTTATAAAATAAACTGAGGTGGTGCTGTCCTAGAAGTACCTGTGGGGAGTGGGGTTGAGTCAGTGGAGGAAGTGACCAATTCTCTCAGGATAGAGAGGGAGAGAGGAAAGTCTGCATTGATGTAGTGATGCTTGTCTGGGTTTGGAACTGCGGTTAAATAGGGAGAAACGTTTTCTAGGCTGGGTTATATTATGGCAGGATTATAAGCATGTAAAACAAAAACATATTTGGGGAACTGAAAGTCATTCAGTGTGACTGGCCAGTGAGTACGCAGAGGTGGAGTCAGAGCTGGAAAAAGAGGAAGGGACAGATCGTCAAGCTCTTGTACCTCAGACTAGATACTGAATATTGTCTTCATTGCTGAATTTATGGGGAAGATTCCCATTAGGAACACAGCATGCTCAACTATATTCACATTTGTGAATTTTAAAATACACAAAACTGCAATTAAAAACAAGTCTGCCTAGAAGACAACTCCAGAAGATTGTTACAATTTAGTAAAGAGTTTCTGCATAAGCCTATCTTTCACACGATTTACAGAATGCAACTATGCATGTAACTTTTTTTTCGGCATCATAGAAATTGTATCAGACATTAAATGAGTGATATAGAAGCAACTTAGGGGCCGGGTGTGGCGGCTTACACCTGTAATCCCAGCACTTTGAGAGGCCGAGTTGGTGGATCATGAGGTCAGAAGTTTGAGACCACCCTGGCCATTATGGTGAAACCTGTCTCTACTAAAAATACAAAAATTAGCCAGGTGTGGTGACACGCACCTGTAGTCCCAGCTACTGAGGAGGCTGAGTCAGGAGAATCACTTAAACCCAGGAGATGGAGACTGCAGTGAGCTGAGAGCACGCCACTGCACTCCAGCCTGGCCGACAGAGCGAGACTCCGTCTCAAAAAAAACAAAAGGAAGTAACTTAGGAGAAGGACTGATGAGCCAGTAGGGTTGGAGCCCCCTCAGCCTCTGTTTGCAAGAGTTGATGGGCCTGAGTGGACACAAACTTCAGGAAAGCCTGGAACAAGGGCAGAGAGGTCCAAGGCAGGTTTGCTGCTTCAGGGGCCCAGTTCCAGCGACTTACCTTGAGTTCTGTAAAAAGGGACTAGGGGCTGAGACTGACAGGGCTGTTTCAGGGAGGGAATGTGGGGCAAGGGGCATGGGCAGAGCTGCTCTTGTACCTGGGTGCTCCAGGGCCAGAAGCACGCTTCTGCTTCCTCAAGGAACACAGGGCCACACTGGCTCTTTAAAGGTTAGGAAAACTCAGGAAATTGATCCTGGAAAGAGACCTTCACGTTCTCACAGACAACATGGCTAGGAGGGCGTCACCTTCGAGTGCCTTTGCAGGTAGCAGTTACAAAGGAGTAGACCGAAGAGGGCATGGCAGGCGCTGCAGGGTAACTCGGGAGTGACCTGACAGCTTGGCATGGGAACATATTAGGGTGATCCCCTCAGACTCCCCAAAATAATTGAGTCAGACTTTTTAGGGGATTGCATAAATAGGTGGAATTAATGCCATTGAAATTAGGGTTCGTGTAGGTACTATGAATCTCATTTCTTTTCACATAAGAGTAAGGCCTAGGAGATTTGGGTTACAAATAAATCATGACAGAGCCAGAATCACACCTCTTTGGGCCTGTTGGTTCAGGGTCCTTAGCCTGTACCGCAAAGCCTCTCTGGCATTTTTTATAACACCATCACAATACTGTCTATCTTGTGGTCATATCCTCCTAAAATGTGGAGTATTATTGTGGGTTACGCTGTGGAGGTTAGAAGCCCCTCAAATGTGACACATAATTAGGGAAGAGCCAGTCCTATTGCTCTCGCCCACCGTTTTTTGGCTGGCTTATCTCTGCGTAGGGATTCATCACTGCTGGGAGAAAGGTTGTATATTCAACCCCTCTGCCAAAGCAAGGAGATTTATCTGAGTAGAAGTAATGGAAGGTGGCAGGAAGAGGGAAAATATGGCCAAGAATCAGCTACGTTCGATGAGACAGTGATGTCTGGAGGAGGCTGTGACAAAAAAAGAGAAAAATCAGAGCACTGTCACTCTTCAGAGCATGGCCAGCAGCACCTGCAGGTGATGTATGACGATACAGGCCCCCGCGTGCCACCTTCCTAAACTGGGCTGTGCCAGCCTCTCATGAATGAGCAGATTTATTGTATTGTCATTGGTGCATCAGCGAGCAAGGAAGTCGTGAGGAATTGTGGGTAATGGAGTTTTGTTTTTTTCTGGTTAAAGCCAACAGCCTTTATCTCCTTTGTCTCAGCAAGCAGGGGACTCACAGACAGAACAAATTGGAATTTGTACATACATTGATGATATTCCTATCCTTCCATGTTTTGTTATCATGTGTTTTTGACTTTCGTTGTTACAAAAACAATGAAAATAACACAAATTATAGTAGTCTACAATATGTGAAGAATAACCTTTATCTTCTGTCTTTCCTGCTTTTCCTATATTTTTACAAATTATCCATGATTTTTATATTGCGAGTAATTGTGAGCTAATAATAAAACTCCTGGGGAGAACGTTTGTGAAGGTGTGGAGCGAGTGTTTGTATACTCTTGGTGGCAAAGTCGTTGGGTGCATTGTTTTAGGAGGCAGTTTGGAAATGTGTAGTAGAACTTAAAATGTGAATTCTCTTCGTTCATGCAGTTTCACTACTAGGAAAACTCTTCTACTGATATGCTTATGAATCATGTAAAGAAAGATGGAAGGATGATCACAGAAGTGCCCTTTAGAAATGAGAAATTGAAAGCAAACATTGGTCAGTAGAAGAATTGATTACATAAATTATAGTGCAACTTCATAACAAAATATGACTCAGCACTAAAACAAGTGATGTGTATTGAAAAAAAGCAAGCCTTAGAACAGTTTGTGGTGGACAATTCCATTTAAAAAATATATACTTGTGTGAAGCCCAGTAGAGAACACCTGCAGTCCCAGTTATTCGGGAGGCTGAGACGAGAGGATCCCTTGAGCTCAGGCATTCGAATCCAGCCTTGGCAACATAGTGAGACTCTATCTCTAAAGAAGAAAAAAAAGTTATACACACGCACACACACACACACACATAAACACACATGTATGTATGTGTATATGATTATATATACCTGCAATATTTCTGGAAAGGAATAAAATGTTGGAACAGTCACTCTGGAAAATGTAACTGAGGGGTGGTTGTGGAGGTGAAAATTACATACTATCGTACAAGGCGAAAATACATTACCAGCATCTTTAACTTATGTAAATTGTAAACACACTAAAAAATAAAAAGTGAAAGGGGGTATAATTACCTTCAGGATTTTGTTTGAACACAGATAGCTAGGAGGCCCAAATGACAAAGGAGGAACACCCTATCATGTGATCTTATCCCCACTGAGTAGGTGTTTCCTTTCCTCTTTTTACATTCAGTATGATCCTCAGCAACTGCAAAGTATGTCAGAAGGGGGAAGAATAAATTGAGTAAAAACAGTTGTGTGGAATTAGGAGAAAGCACCTATAAATGGTAGGAAAAAAATCCTTGTTGACAGTCATCAACCAAGAGGAGTGTACTATCTCCTTCGAATTTTTGTGATTTAATTTTTAATTTTTAAATTTGTTTTGAATGGCCGGAGTTCTAGCAGCCAACTCTCTGCTCTTAACTGCCCTTTATGACTGACTGTGTTTGTATGAAGCTACTGACAATGCTATTTTGAATGAACTCATGGTCATTTCAACCACATTTAGTTCTCAAGAAGTCGAAGTTCTTGTTAATATTCTTTCCCATGTAAAGCTATTGCTGATGTTCTTACAGGTGAGGGGGAGCCAGATTGTTGAGAAAGAAGAGTATCTCTAGTTCTTGGAAGAAGTTTGAGCTGAGAGACCACCAGAGATGTCACCACTGTTTGATATTACTTTCAAAAAAAAAAAAATCTGTTCAAGAAGCTATACATAACTGGTTAAAGTGAACTTTTTGATTGAATATTTTATTAAAATGACTACTTCACTGGCATCGTGAAGCATTTTCTATGTGTTAGGGCCTGCTAGACACTGGGGGTATAAAGATAAAAGTGCTTATTCTTAGGAACTCTACAATCTAGTTGGAGAAGTAAAGATATGATCCACAAATTACAATACAGCATGTTAATTGCAAGGAAGTGAGTGAGTACAAGATATAATTAGCAGGAAACACTCATGCTGATATTTATAACTGAAAAACACATGGTCACTTTAGCTTATTATTGAGGCTGCAAAGAATCTGCTATATAGAAATCATCTTAAGCATTTCCTAGGAGGAGCTATGTGGTGTTGTAAAATCAAAACCTAATGGTGGGGACGGTGATCCTGGAGAAAAAAGAAAACATAGAATTTCATGACTGTCCACTTATGACACGCATTCTTGGAAGGTCCTCTGTTTCTCCAAATAATGTTGCTATTAAAAACTCAGTGTCCTTTTGAGTAGTTTTACAACTTTGATAATCGAGAAAAATGTTCTTTCTGAATTTTGTACAAGAAACAGACAATTAGATTTGCGTGTTGACAAAAACTTAGGAAATTTTGAGGCAAAATAGTATTTACCAATGAATAAACAAGAGAGCTTTTGACATCATTAAAGACCACTAGATTCCTCCTTCCCATCTTAAAACCTTCCACACTTGTCAGTTCGATTTACTTTTACTCATATGATTGTGAATAAATCACATGAAAAAATAATAGATCTGGGTACATTAATTACATATTGAAAGACAAGTAGCTCCAGCTGATGAAACGGAATAGAGTAAGTGTGTATTTAGTGATTTTTGTTTGGCTGTCTGCTCTTTAACAAGCACCACCTAGATTTACTGTAGCGTGCAGAATTAAGACAGAAAAAGGAATGTGATAGGTAACTCTAGGACTGTGTTGAACTGGAAAAAAAAAAAAAAAGATCCCCAAAGTGTACTGTATAATTGTTCTTAGTTCTCTAGTTTGGTGTTTGGGGCCCTTCAGAGTGAGTGCGTTCTAGCTTTCTAGGCTTTGGAGTTAGCCTTGCGCCATCTGCTGGATCATGTTAGTGTTCGCATCTGCACTAACACGAGGTGTTGGAAAGACATTCAGATTCACATTTATTGTCTCTTGCTGGCCATGGCAGAAGACCCTTTGCTTTTTTTTTCCCCCAGCTTATAGCATTTTCCTCTGAATGTGCTTTATCTTCTCTCTGTCTTTGCTATCAGAAAGATGCACCTAATTAAGTAAATTCCATTTATTTTTCTAAATATATGTGATGTGTCTAAAATATGGCCTCTGCAAACAAATGAGATGTAGAGGACAGTGGGTGAGTGCACGGATGTGAGCTCCCCACAAATGCTTGCTCGATGCTTATGTCTGTAGGCGGGAACAAAAAATATAGTCAGATAAGCTGAACTACTCATGTCTTATTCTTTCTGTTTTTATAAAACATCGTGTAAATAAAGGTATCCTCATTAGGTTTTGTTCTGGCAAATGAACCCTGTCTAATATAAGAAACAGGGAAATGTTCTGGTGAAGAAAAAAGGAATTACTAAAACAATGAGCATTTATATTAGGTTTACAGAAAGATCAACACTTGAAATTGTGACTGATAATTTCTTTATTATTGTCAAATAACTAGACTGCTTTTGAAAACAAATCATTGCCTAAACAGTTCATGAAATTCTGTCAGGGAGTGGGATGAATTCCAAGAAGGCTTCGTTGTTATATGTAAACAAAAGCAAATAAGCAAAGCTACAGAAAAATGCCCAAAGGACATCTTCTCATTGGATAAACACATGTGGTCTGATTGGTCAAAGGTTAACTACTTCACGTATTTTAGATTTTTAAATAGCTGGAGTGCTCACATGGGAAGCAAGTATAGCCACTGTTTGAAGATTTTGCCATCATTTCTTTCTTGATTCTTTTGTCATTTTGCGTGCATTGTGGTACTTGTGGTTGAGTGTTACTGGTATTTCTAAGTGTGCTGTAAGCCCAAAAAACAGCAGTGTTTCCCTCTGACTCACCAGTCCCCGTTTACCACATTAGGAAAAGAAGTGAATTTGAGACACTGAGATCCTGTCTTACAAATTGTGGGATCTCATGGAAAATACCAAGTCAGACAGCAAGTTAGCATTTTATTCTTTTAGGATAATAGATCAGCAGGAATGCAGCACAGGAGAAGGTGCAGAGGTCCAGAGACAAGGGACATGAAGAACTGACAGCCTGCTGCGGTCTTGTTATGCAAGATCAGTTGTTCAAGAGCAGATCTGTTAAATCTCACATTTACTTCTGTCTGTCACTGGGGTTGGCCACTCAGCAGATGCAGATGACAAGAGGAAGGCAACTGTAACAAAACAGAGCCTTGCATGTCAGGGAAGCTTCTGTCATGGTCCATTTTCATTTAACCTCCGCCCTAGGTCCCATTAGAGGAGCCCTCTAAACACCTCTCTCTCTCTGAGCCACTTTGATCTGGAAAGATTGAGTTTCATGTAACTTGGGGAAGAAATAGAAAGTATGTATTTGAATAATTATGGGTGAAAAGTCTTGAATGAGGCCACTTCCAAAAGACATCTGTTATTCCAATAGTGTTTGACTTATATAGGAGAGTAACAGAATAGAATAATAGCACTGTAAATATACAGGAAGTAAATTCCATTATTACTAAGTAAACAGCTGCCATTGGCAACTTTTTCTGTATAGTCACAGCAACTTTGAGGGCTCTCTATTTGCAGCAACAAATGATAGGAATGGAAATTGGTCCCTTCCTTCACCATATATGTACGGGTGATCCTTGTTATTTGTGGATTCTGTATGTATGAATGCTACATATTTGCGACCGTTGGGGAACATGGAAAACTACAGTTTAAATGAAGTTCCAGATGATTCCTGCATTACAACATTTGCAAACGTAATTGCAGGCTCCAAAAGCAGAAGTTTAGGCATGGACAAGCTGTGGTTGCCTGCGAAGCTCATTAAGCCCCCTGTGTCTTCCCCGACCTCTCATTCCAATGGGAGACCCTTGTAATGGCTGGAACTTGGCAGGCTTTTGGACCTCTGTGTCAAAAAACAGACAAAACACTGGTGAGTTCTCTTCTTAGAAGTCGTTATGGATGTTCTAGATCTTGTCTTTGGAAAGGCCTAGAAAGTCAGGTCTGAAGCAGAGTTAAGTCACCAACAGCTACAGTCCCCTCTACCTGATTTGGGATCATGGTCTTTATGCCTCCAGGGCTCTGCTTCATGAAGACAGATGGAGAACAATCCAGCATATTCAGTTCAACCATCACCCTGTACCTGGCCCTTCCCGATGTAGCCTCTAGCCTTCACCTCTAGCCTTGTCTGCCACCACTTTCCTCTCACTTCGCTCCAGCTGGACAGGCCTGCTAATTGATCCTTGAATAAAGTGCACTCATTCCTGCCACAGGGCCTTTGCACTTTTACTTTTCTGCAACTTCACATGCCCCGTGAGACCCTGAGACTCTCACTTGGTTTAGCTCTCAGCTCGTATGTTACCACTCAAGAGGCGTTTCCTGCATGCTCTGTCACTCTCCTATTACACTGTTGTATTCTTTTTCTTCCTATCTCTTACTAGTATTACCTGGTTATTTTAACATTTCTTTCTGCCCCACCACCCTTCTCTTCAGAATGTAAACTTCACGAGGAAACTGTCTCGTTTAACTCCTTATTCTTTACCTGCTCCCAAAATGCTTGGCATATGGTAAATCCTTAATAAAATAACAGACTGACTGAATAAATATCTGTCCATAAAGTGTTCTTTGGAAACCTCTTGGCCTATTATCATTCCTGTTCTCTTAGAAAAAGGAATCCAGAATTTGATTAAACAAATCAGTTTATGTTACACTAATACATGTTCACTTTTAGAACAGATTATATTTAAAATTAATAGGAAGATACTAACACAGAATAAAAACAGTGCAGAGCACATCTGTGAATGCCTCCTCGGAAAACATCCTGTTATAGGGGGTCTTATAGAGTGTACAATAGCTCCATATAACAATTTGGGGGTTCTGTAAAGGGTCACAGGGCACCAGGAAGCAGGAACAACATGAACAACAGCAGTATGTTTTAGAAAACTGGGAGTACTGCCGACCATGAGAGATAAGGACTCATGGGGAGGAGTGGCAAGAGACGAAGGTCCAAAGGCAGAGGAGAGTTATGAATTGTTTTGCCTGTTGTGCAAAGTAGTCTGTTTAATTTTGAAGAAATGAAAAAAATCAAAGGATTTTAAATGCAGAAAGCATAATCATGCCTGTGTTTTAGAACGACAGTGCCAGCAGTGGGTGGTAATGGATCAAAACAGTTACGTTGGAATTAGTGAGGAGAGTTAGGAAGCATCAGGGAAATACCCACAGAGTGCGGGGGTCGTGGCAATGAAGGAGGAGAAGGAGAAATGCTGAGGCAGAATCAGTGGGATTTGGAGATAGTTTGGATGTAAAAAGAATGGTCAAAGGCAGCCATTCAGTAGTCATCCTTTCCTTTGGGTAGGAGATGAGTGGAGGGCCCCAGCAAACAAGGAAATCACCAAAGAGAGGAGAAACCATAGTTTTTAGTCTTGAAGGGTAAAAGTGGAAGTACAGAAAACCAGTTGTTAACACATCAGTGCCAAAGCCACAGAACATATGATTATTCAGGTACCTGATCGTTTCTCTGGAAGAGATCCCTGATAAAATGTGTATTTAGCAGAGATTTATAGGAAAATGACAGATGATAATTAAATGCAATGAGAAAGATTTGAAACAACAGCCTACAGGAAAAGCTGATTTAAAATATGCATTTATGTTATAATAAAAGTACCTTAGAGAAAGAAAGAAAATGTGCATTCATACCAATTAACAATATACACTCATTCCACTTTCATTAAGTTAATTATTGTTAAGAATACTTCCACCGATCTAGCCAGAGTTTTATAGTTTCTTCCTTACTCACTCAGATGTAGCAATAGAACTGAGCATTCAATTCTAGGTACTTACAAAATAAAAAAGAAATAGAGACTTATTTGGTAAATAGTGGCAAATAGTGGCAGCAACTGCCTGCCTTCACTCCCTGCCCCATGGCCAGACACTGTGCATTCAAGGGCAGTTTCCACCGGAATGAACGAGGCTCATTCATTCATGTGAAGGATGCAGGCTTAAAAGTACCTCCTTGACCGAGACTCTACAGCAGTAGATGCTAAGGATCCTGTTCATGAGGGAAAGGAAGGGACACAGAGGAGCAGAGCTGGGTTTCTGAACACATGTGTGTAGCATGTCAATTGCAGTAAACTCAGCCTTCAATCTTCTAAAAAGCTTGCCTTCTCAGCTTCTGAATATCAGACATATGGGTTTATCTCTCAATAGTTTATTCATTCTTAAGAGCTACTCAGAGAAAAGAAGATTCTACTGATTCATCTTCTTGAGGAGGACAAAGACCTAGGTACCTGTGCTCACCATTTTTTTATGGCTAGGTTGTGCTCATTGTTCCAAACTATCTGAGGTCCACCATATATTTTAAACAAAAATAAACTCAATATGCAGAACAAAATATGTTTAATATGACCTTCCCTTGCCTCTTGTATCTTTCCTGGTGAGGTAATTGCATCAATTCTTTAGAAAATTCTTCTCCCTAATTAGACTGATTCCAGCTTTCCTTTTTCACTTTCACAGTTGAGATCACCACAAATAAAATCTTGAGAATCTCCCTGTGTGATGATTAACTATTACTTGCATCTTTGAGAGGCCAAATACAGTGTGTGGAGTGGTGAACTGGAGCTTTCAACCTCTGTTTTTACATCAAAGTTTTCTCAGAAGACTTGTTTGTTCGTATCACCTGACCTTTACAAAGTACATGCATACTCAATTGACTCTTAGGTTCAGTGACTTCCAAGCCAATCTCCTTCATCTTTGGCTTCATAAAAAATATGCTCAAGTTGCCAGATAGCAATCAAATAAATCTTCAGGAATTGCTCTTCTTTAATTTGATTGTTTTCATAATTAAGGTTTTAAGCTTCTTCTCTGAAACATTAGTTTAGAAACGCTGAAAAACCTTTTACCTGCATGCATTAAGAGCATATCTGTAGTTCCCTATTTTCATAATGCTCTAGTGCCTACTTTAGAGTCAGTTTATCACAATTGCTAACAGAATTCCAAATATATGAACATAAATTTGGCTTCAAATTATATAGGAAGGTTGTGTTGAAGGGCTTGGGGAGTATTAGATTGACTTTAGAACTATAGCTTAGAAAAATAAAGGATTGAGTTAGGTCAATTCTAACATAACCTAGGATGTATATCAACATAACCTGTGATGATAGGTTATGTTTGTCTAATTGGAGTCTGATCATATTGGTAAATCAAAACCATTTTATAAATGATTCCATTGCTGGAAGTCTTAAATTATACAGACTTTAGAACAATGAATACCATGTGCAAGAGGCAAAGTGGGAAAAGGCCCATTTGCTAGCTTGTGAATCTTACTATTCAGAGGGGCAAGAGCCTTAGACATAACAGACTCTAGTAAGAATTGGGGGATTGTTATTATTCTGAAAGGAGGGATAAACAAAGGGCTATGAAAAGGTAATAGCAATTCTGAGCAGGGTCATTAGGAAAGGCTCTGTGGAGAAAGTGGCATTGGAACAAGGCTTTGAAAGACAAAGTAAGAACTAAGGATGATGGAGCAGCCCAGATATCGTACTCACGTCAGAGGCAACGAAGGGCTGTGAGAGGCCACAAGGAATTGAGAAATTATCAAAAGTGTACGCAGGGAATATTCGTAATTGTATGGGGTTGGAGTATGGGGTATCTATGACTAGATGTTTTACCTTATTTGAGTGGAAATTAGAAGCCACTTCTGGATGCCAAGAATGGCAAAGACAGGATAAAAAGCACGACTTTCTGTAATTCTATTTAGCTTTATATTTTACAGTGTCATGTGTCAACACTTGAGGTTCTGCTTGACGACACTGAATAATTTTCTGACCCCCAGCGATTCTGTAAGAAAGTGTTGTTTCACATAATTGTGTAGCATTTATTATCAACATCCATCTCCTTCACATTTTTTTTAATTGAGTGGCTGTTAATTGCTCTCTTCACACCAAGGTCCCAGGTATAACCGTGAACGATTGTTCTCAGTCATCAATAATGCTCACTGTATTGCAGTGAATTAGTCCATGAACATTTTATGAAGCTCTTTATTAGGTTTTTGTATTGCACTGGGAAGACCAAAACCAAGAAAAGGTGTTTTGCCTGAACTGCAATCATTAATTTTCTCTTATTGCTGGATTTCTGACTCTGGCTTTGTAAATTCCCTACATATTACCTTAACCATGGTCTGAGAAGACATTCGAAAGATCAAGATGTACAATGTGGAGGGATCCATATGCTCTCAATGTTATTCTTCGTAAGAGTGATAGACAGGATGGTCATCCCTTACTATCAGACATCAGGTTCTGTTTAATAAATATGTTGAAATTATACATGGCAGTGGGAGTAGAAATAGAAAATAAAACTGTTCGTCACCAAAGCCAAGTGGCCATTGTGAAATAGCGTCAGGGAAAAGAACACATTTAGGGTATTGCTCAAAAAGACACTCAGGGCCAAGACTAAGGGTAAGGGTAAAGACTAAGTCAAGATGGGTTGAAAGACCTTTAGCTAAGGCTTTTGAAACAAGGTGCCTACTAGATCCTTTTATGTGCACAAAAGGATTTCTAGAAAGATTAAAAGCTTGATTTTATAGAATCTGGAAACCTCCAGTGTATCTGTGGTTGAGTATCTAAAGACAGATATCTCAAAAGTAAGGATGAGTATGGCTTTCAGGGCTTACCATATTTGGAAATTACAATGTTTTAGAAAAAGCTGTATTAGAGGAAGCATTGCCAGCCTGTCCTAAAAGATTGAAATCATTTGAGATATGAAAAAGTCTCAGGACTCCCAGCTTTCCTCCAGCAGGGATCAAGCTGGGAAAACTGCTCAATATCCAAAAATCGTGTATTCTCCAAGGCTGTCTCCTGCAGTGGCCAAGGAGAATGACAGAAAAGGAAGACATTTCTAGAAGGCAGTGCTGTGGAAACCAGCAAAATCACTTCCAGGAGCAGAATGAGAGCTACATCAAGAAACATTTCCTACCCTCAGAGGAGTGGGACCTGGCAACATTTGACCAGCAGGATCTCATCTTATCTGCAAGGCAGTCACGGTGGTGTGACTCCCAGACTTCCCCTTTTGCTAATGGGAATATTTATCACTTTTATCCTATTCCTGTTCCACCTTTGTATGTTCACTTTGTGTTGGGCAGATAACTTCATCTTTAATTAAGAGGTCTCTGGATTAAGATGAATTACATTTGGACCTGATGTAAATCACAAGATCCTAAAACATGAGGCTATGACTAGATGAGACTTTGGTGGGTCTTTGGCTAGGGATGAATGAGTTTTGCATATGGGGAGGATATGAATAAATATAAACAAGGGAATAGTATGTAATAGTTTGCATGATTGTTTAGCAGATACTCCTTCCCCCCTTCCACTTCTCTGTCCCATCGATGCCGGGCTTGGTCATGTGATTTGCTCTGGCCAATAGGGTGTTAGTGGACATAACAGGCAAATACTTGCAAGGTATTTGTGTGGTAGTGCTTGTGTCATTGTCCCAAGAAGAACACACCCCAGGGACTCTGCTGGTTCCGGGATAAAAAGATGTGTAGGTCAGAGCCTCCTCAGCTTCCCTACACACCTGCAGCTTGGAATTTTCACCCTAGGCAGCTCTAGACCTATAAGTATGAGAATAAAAGCTTATTGCTGTCATGCCAGTGAATTTTGGGGTTGTCGTATACCTCAATAGCTGTCTGATATAATGCTATATCCTAGGCACTATGCTCTGTACTTAATTATTCCATCAGCCTTGTGAAGTACATTATTAGCTCCATTTTGCAGGAAACTGAGGTTTAGAGCTGCAGATAATAGCACATAGCTTATAGCCAGGTCTTTCTGATTACATGCCTTTTCACATTCTGGAAAATTTAGTTTTGATTTTCTTCACGCACTCCCTCTGACCCTGCTTGTAACAGAGTTCCTGCTTCTGGATGGATATACTCAGTGCACAGGACAAGAAGGCTCTCTCTTCTGAAGAATGGCACAAATCAGGCCTGGCTGAGGGCTCTTTTGTGAAGCTGGCAAAAGGTCATTTGGGGCTTTGCAACTGCCCCACTTTATATTGATTTTTTTTCTAGTGACATGGACTACCCTTACCCTTCAAGTACAAGTTTTATTTCTGAGTCCTCAAATCAAAAAGAAAAGATGTGAAATATTTACTTGGTGAAAGAAATTCATGAGTACTGAGTGTTCTTGATCCTAGTGTCTTAGTCCATTTAAGCTGGTATAACAAAATACCAGAAACGGGTGGCTTATCAACTACAGATATTTCTTCCTCACAGTCCTGGAAGCTAGGAAGTCTCCCAGGAAGTTCAGTGTCTGGTGAGTGCCTGTTTCCTCACAGATGGCCGTCTCCTCACTGCTTCCGCACATGTCAGAAAGGGCAAGGAACCTCTCTGGGGTTTCTTTCATAAGGCCACTAATCCCATCCATGAAGGCTCTGTTCCCATGACCTAATCACCTACCGAAGGCCCCACTTCCAAATACCCTTATAATTGGGGATTTGATTTCAACAAGTGAATTTCGGGGCCACAAGCATAAATACCACAGCATCTAGTTACTTGCTTCTAATCTTCAAATGTGGAATTTTGGCTGGGTGCAGTGGCTCAATTACAATTGCTGTAATTCCAGCACTCTGGAAGGCCAAGGCAAGAGGATTGCTTGAGCCCAGGGGTTTGAGACCAGCCTGAGCAACATGGTGAAACCCCGTCTCTAGAAAAAATACAAAAATTAGCCGGGCATGGTGGCATGTGCCTGTAGTCCCAGTTACTTGGGAGGCTGAGGTGGGAGGATTGCTGGAGCATGGCAGGTCGAGGCTGCAGTGAGCTGAGATCACATCACTGCACTCCAGCCTGGGTGACAGAATGGAAAAAAAAATGTGGAATTTTTAGGTTTGTGTTCTCTTAAATACATTTGAGGCTGATGAGAGAAGCTTAGGAAGACTGTAGGAGCCTCTAGGTTCCTGAAATACTGTCATAAATAAGTCTAGCTCTAATGGGCAGGAAGGAAAGACAAGAAAGGTGGGGATAAATAAAACAAAAGAAAGAACAAAATGTGGATATCAGCTTACTGTAAGTGACAGACGCTTTACACATGCTCTGGTGTAGCACGTAGCCCACTCACACAGAAAACATCCTGTGGAAAGATCTTAAGAGGTAGCACAAACCCATTTCATCTACTTTGGAAAGTTGAATTTTGGCTGAAATTGTCAGACTGGGGTCTCTCTCAAGCAACCCACTTTAAGAGGAGAAAATAGCTTGCAGCCATTCTTGAATAAAGTCTTTTAATTTGTTACATAGCAAACTATGCCTTATATTAAATAAATTTTAAATTTCTGGGTTTTTCTTCTTCAAGGAAATGTAAAAATCATTACCCAAGGAAAAAATTTCACCAAACTTTGTTTGGAACAGAATCTTTTTGTGCAATTTTAATTCATGACCTCCTTCTAGGAAGATATTAGCAGAGCTAAAAAATGCTAAGCAGTTTTCAAGTAAATTTCATGGGAATTAGTAGGACTAAAATTTGTCACTGGAAAATTTGTTATCCATTCTTTCAAGAATCTAGTGATTCTTTTCTTTTTGTGTTTGGTTTAACAAGCATTAGTCAACCTTTCTCTGTTTCTAAAAATGTCATTACCAAGACTAAAATTTTTAGTTGGCCTCTGAACGGTGAAATAGTAACCAAACGTTTTCTTGTATGTGTCAACAGCAAGATTATAGCCAAAAATGTACATACAACTACATTTATAAAATCAGAAGAAGATTTTTAACATCCGTCTGGACCAGTTCCTCCTCCCGTTGTGCTGTGTAAGGCCACTCCCCTTTTTCGTGGTTCACACGTGTTTCGCAGGCTGGCATCTTGGGGTGGGGGATGCTCAGTTTGGCCTTAATGGACCCAATGTTACATGATGATATTTGCAAAATGCCTGGCATGAAAGAGTTACTCAGTTGATGTTGATTTCCTTCCTTATTTTCTCTTCCTTTCATTTCTTCCTTTTTCACTTCCTCTGTTCACAGCAAACATGTGTCAAATGGTTTCAGGTCAAGAAGCTTTCCCTCCAAACATCAGGCATATCCTCATTCTCTGCTCATGACTTTTCATGACTTCTGCTTTAGAATTGCCTTTACAAATTGTATCTTAACAGAAATTTACTCCTTCAATATATACCTTAATCACAGAATGACTGACTTTCTCTCTGTCCATGTGGCTGACACTGCAGGTTGTTCTTTGTTGAAATGGATCATGCTTTTTCCTATTCTGTGGGTGGAGCTTGCATCTGTGTGGGGATGAGACAGGTGTGGGTGTTTTGTTCTAATGCCTTCAACTCAAAGAACTTCATGGCTGAGGTCAAAGCTGAGAATAGAGCCCTCCCCACTGGGCAGAGACGTGGGTGCCAGGACACTTCCTGCCCCACATCATTAAAGCTTACCCCTGACAGCAGAGGCCCAGGGGGTTGTCCTTTTTGCTTCATGCCTCCTATGGTCTGTGCAGGCTAAAAAATCACACTAATCACTGCAGGAAATCAGAAACATGGGGACTAAGATCTCTCTTTTGTTGAAAGAAAAGCTGGTTCTCAAAGAGATTAGGTCAGTTTTCCCAAGGTCATGTGGCCAGTGAGAGGTGGCGGAAGACTCCCACACCGACTGTCTGTGGAGAACATGTGCTTGCCACCATTCACCTCTGCACCTCCATGCCTAATGTGCTACCTAGGACCTCGCTCTACAAAGTACTGTCTACGGACCAGCAGCATTGGCATCTCTTGGAAACTTGTTAGCAACATGGAGCTCAGGCCCCGCCCCATAATACTGAATCAGAGTTTTATTTTTAATAAGATGCCCAGGTGATTTGTATGCACATTAAAGTTTGAGAAGCATAGAGATAGGACATACTCTGTAGTTAATAAATAAAGGAATGGAGAATATACAAGAAAATAAAAAATGTAAGGATATGTCAGGAAGTTCCAATACCAGTCAACTAGGAGATCTAGGAAAGACCAGAGAGAACGGAGGGATGGCAACATTGCAAAGAATAAAAGAACAATTTCTTGGAAGTCAATGTCAGATTGAAAGGGCTCACTGAGTATTAAGCAGGGTAAAGGGAACAACAGCAGCAACTCATACCTAGATCAATGGCAGAACATTTCAGAACACTTAGAAAAAGGAAAAAATCTGTGAAAACTTCTAAAGAGAAGGGGTAGATTAACACTGCAATGAGGAACATTTATATAAGTGCAAGAAAAAAATGGAATCATATGAAAATCCTGAAGAAAAATGTATCTGAATCTCTTATTTCATACCCAGTGAATCTATTATTTAAAGACAAGGGCAGTGTAAATATTTTCAAACATTAAAGTTGAGTCAGTCAGGATTCTTAGTGACAGAGCATAGATAACCTTGTACTTATCAGGGTTAAGCACAAAGGGACTTATAAGGCCAGGTGCAGTGGCTCACGCTTGTAATCCCAGCACTTTGGAGGGCAAGTCAGGTGGATTACTAGTTCAGGAGATCACTACCATCCTGGCTAACACGGTGAAACCCTGTGTCTACTAAAAACACAAAAAATTAGTGGGGCATGGTGGCACACACCTGTAGTCCCAAATACTCGGGAGGTTGAGGAAGGAGAATCGCTTGAACCTGGGAGGTGGAGGTTGCAGTGAGCCAAGTTGGCGCCACTGCACTCCAGCCTGGGTGATAGAGCCAGACTCCATCTCAAAAAAAAAGAAAAGGACTTGTAAAAAGACTTAGCTCACAGAACCTTTTGGAGTACCAGAGAATGAGGTTAGCAGGCTCTACAGCAGGGACAACACAGTTAGAAGCAGGGGCACTTACCCAAACTACTGGACAGAGCCATCAAAGTCCCATGATTGTAGCCACTTGGTGCTTATCGCCTATGATGCTAAGAACTACATACACTGAATTCTGCCACAGCCCCCAGGGGAATTAGGTACCCCGATCATTGTTCTTGCCCAAACATCAGCTCTCTCTGCACTTGGCCTTCCCCTGTGGTTGCACGTTGCTGTCCTGAGCATCGTGTGGTGCATCTGCTTGGTAGAGCTGAGGTCCCATGTAACCATCCAGCTTCTGGGAGATTGGAAACACCATTTCTAGGGTGACAAACTCAATAGAACAGGAAGGCAAGCTAGAGAAGGGGTGGAATTAGAGTTCAGTGAGCCAGACTGTAGTATCTAGCGCAATCCAACAAAAGATCGATAATTAAAGAGAATTATTGAAAACTGGATGCATAAAATAAGAGAGAAATAAATCTAAACATATTGGTAATCACAATACATGTTAGTATATTAAGTTATTTATTTATCCAGTAATGGCTATAAGCAAAAGTTTATTTACTAAATCACAGACTTGCAGACTTAAAAAATTAGCCTTGGAAGTTTCCAAAAAAGTAGATATTTAAAGAAGTATGAGGCAACTGGTTACATAAAGTAAGCATGTATAGTAATTGAAATGATAGATATAATAAATTCAAGGTGAAAATCACTAAAAGTGGAAAAAAGGACAGCTCATATTAATAACAGAAATAATCTACCAAAAATATCTAAGCCTTTATATCTATATCATTAACTAATTATCTAACTAGTTCTTAAACTAGGGAGCATGTATAGAAAATTACAGCACTGAGGGCTCAAATGAAAAAACGGAACTTAGTCTAGAATGGCAGATTTTTTTTTTTCTGTTTAGAGGAATATGTAATTATTGGGCAGGCAGGCAGAGCAGGAAGTCAGGAAGAAAAAGGCATAAAGCAAACAGAACAAGATCACATGTAGAAATTCACTGTGGACTCAACAAAAAAGTTCAAACTGTAGCTGACCGGATCCAAGCAAACCGAGTTTTCCAGAAATCAACGTAACTTGAGCAGAAAAAGAAGCAGCAGGATTATTCAGTGAGGAGTGTATGGAAAATACATTTAGTTGATATTCCAGAATGTAACTTCCTCAATCAGTAAATAAAGCTATCATTAAAATTGAACAGTGTTTTCTTAACCCATCCAAATATTAATTACCAATTACATGATTGAATATTTTTTTTCTACAAAAAAGGCTGTAGTATAGTCAGACTTAATTTTCTTTTTATTTGAAATTTCTTGCTTCACAGATGTAGCTAAACACCCCTAGGGTCAAGCTGGAATTGACAATCATTTTAGCAGTTTGATATTTCTGTAGGAAAAAATAATATTTCTCAAATATCATGTTATACTTGGGAAGTTCAGAGACCGTTTCTGTGCTTCCAGTTCTCAGGGCACCCTTGTCACCTCGTGGAATGTTCTGCTTGCTGTTGATAAAAGGAATTGTTTCAGGCTGCAGGGCTTCATTTGAGCCTCTTCCTTTAGGTTACTGTTTGAAGGTTCACCTTGTAGGGAGTCACTGTGATCAAGGGTCACAATTTAGCATATACTAAAAATCAGAGCATGGTAAAAGTTCGAATTTCCATTCCCTTCATTTGAGGGCATCTGTGTTTTACAAGTCCCTTGTCAGATGTGGCAGGTAGCAGTTGAAAGGATGCCTTCCCTTCTCGATGCCAGTTTTATTAAGGTAGAGTTGACAAATAATTATTGTATATGTTTAGAGCATACAGTGTGATATTTTGATATATGTATACATTGAGAAATAATTTAATCAAGCTAATGAACACATCCATCACCCCACATAGTTATTTTTAAAGACCTAGTCTTCTAGCAAATTTCAAGTATTCAGTCCATTGCCATTAATGACAGTCATCATGCCAAATAATAGATCTCCAGAATTTTTTGTCAAGAGGATGGGTTTTAAAATAACATACACTAGCATTTTAATCTAGGCTCTAGCACTTTGTGGCTGTATACATTTAAGCAAGTCATTTACTCTCTCTGAGCCTCAGGTCCTAGTCTGCAAAGTAGGTATAATAACAACAGTTCAATTGGCAGGATCAGATAATGAGATAATGAGTGTAGAGTTCTTGACACAGTAGCTATTAAAATGAAATAACTATAGATGTCCTTGAAAATAATTTCTTAAAAAGTTAGCTGGGAGATCTCCTAAATATCTTTATAGTTGTTTATCTGTTGATGGTGAATGTGGAGCCTCAGGGATCCAATGAGGAAAAACAAAATCGAGGATTAGAGAAGTAAATTGGAGCCATTCACCTGTAAGGACTTTCCCACTGATTGCAGGTTTCTTCCTGAGTATTTTGACAATATGAATTTAAGCATTAAAGCTGAGCCTTTAGGGGTAGCAGTTCCCCTTCCAAGAACTTTTTCAAATGAGTTAATTATTTGCTACGAACCAGCTACCCTCTACACACTTGGGACATATCAATATATAAATTAAGCCAGCTAAATTGCAAAGATGGATTATAGTCATCCTTACAGTATAATTTATGAGTCCAGCCTGAAGTACAAATAAAAGAGAGCTTTTATTTTTCAAATACAGTCTAATTTGATCACTTCTATGATTGGATTAGCAGCAAATGCAGTAAATCTTTAGTGGGGAGGAGGCTGGTGGGAGAGTTTCTCTTTCTTCTAAAATGTTTAAGAAATCCATAGGTTTAGTCAGTCCAAAAGGGCTTTTATTAACTTCCAAAAACTTTGTAGAGAAAGAACCAGAAAACATGTTCTGTTTACAGAGATTTTTTTAGCTGCTATTGTTACTATTGGTCTCCTGTGGTGATTCCAAAATCATCTCCTAAAAGGCGTAGTATCAGTCCGCACAGCTGTGGTGGTGATGACATCAGCGGTGTCAGTGCAAACCCTGGTGTGTGGCTGATGGTTCTTCCAACAGGGCATCAGTTCACACATCGTTATTCACGGTGAATAGCACTCCATGTCAAAGCATTAATACCGCTTTATCTCTAGGCCCTAGGATTATGGATAGCTTCATTTTTTTCTCTTTGCTTATCTGAAATTTCTAATTTTCCTATAAGAGCATGGATTACTTGTATTAATATTTTAAGTCAAGAAAAGCCTATTTGAAAGTGAACTTTATCAGTTACGTTTAATGTGAAATTCCTCTTCTAGAGCTGATCAAGGAAAGGAGATTAGGCATGGATATTCAGTTTAAAATGGTGAGATTAAACTTTTCCTTTCTGTACTAGTCTTTTATTCAGTAAGTAATTTGGAGCACAGCTTTGGTCAGGGTGAAAATAGCTGATGGAGAGACCTGGATAGAAAAGGGACATGACCCTATACTCACAGATTTACAGACTGGTTACTGCGTGCTGCTGAAACATGGGGACATTTTCATTTGCCAACGCAAGGTGGAACGATGACTTTAAACTCTGGATGTGGTGGCTCTGCCATTAGACACTGAGTTCCAAATGGCACCAAGTCAGGCAAAGAGGAATCCCTGAACACTCATGGGTGTTAGGGAGAGAAAGAGAGGCCTGGTGGACAGATGCAAGATGAGAGTCTGGCCTTCCTGGGCCGTGATTCTTTGCTCCTTCTGTCAGTTAATTGCTGAGTGACCTTGGGTTAGTTACTTGATTCTCTCTTCATGGCTCTGTTTTCTCATCCCCAAGTAGAGAACCCTAATAATACCTACCTTGAAGTGATGATACAGACTACATGACGCAGAGTAGTTGCTTCACACAGAGTATTGGAACCCGCATAGCTGCCACCTGGAAATCCCTGCTCATCTAAGGGTTGGATCTAGACTCTGGTCAATTTGGGAAGGGTGGGTTATGTCCATTCCCGAGCTGGCCTATGCCACCGCTTGTTTCTATTGTCTCCTGACAATTGGTCTTCTTGCTGTTATCTCCAGAAAGCTTCACACGGGACCCCCTCTCACTGCTCAGACCGTCTTTCACATAAGACTGCTCTGTCTAACAGACATGTACATATGATAGGAGTAACATATGAGGAACCCAGCAATACAGCAGAATTTAAATACATGATATCACTTTTGTTAAAAATTCCCAGGTTTCACTGGTAGCAGGGATTTCTCTCTGCGACCTTTCTCCATGGACTTCTTTGCTCCCATGTTCCTAGGCTTCTTTTCAGCCAATACCTTTTTCCTATTTTCCCAGTGGTCTCACAGCAAATTTGGTTTCTTTATTATACAAAACAATTTGCTCTTAATTGAGATTAAGCTCTTTACATGTCTAAAAAACCCCAATGGCTTTTACTCAACAAAATAGTCAATCCTTAAATCAATCCTTCATTTCTCCCAGAATGTGAAAGTGGAGGCAGAAATTCTTTTCTTTTTTTAATCTCATTTCTCTCATCTGTTAAACCAGCTGTTGCTGTTGTTAGTTCTGACACATTGAAACTGGATTCTCAGAGCAGGCATCTTGAAAACAAGTCAGTAAACTGGCTGCACTCCTCCTAAGCCATTTCTCTGTGCTTACACTTTGAGGTGAAACTATAAACTGCTTAATTTAATTGAGCTGAAACATTTGTTTCCCCATTATTTATTTCTCCATTGATTTTTGTCCAATGGCTTGCAGTGTTTTCACAAAAGAACTTCATAAATTTGGTTTGATTGATAACTTCCAGAGTCCTCATAGGCATCAGGGCTGAAAGATAAATAAACCTCAACACAGAATGGAAGCTGTGTTTCAAAGGACAATGGTGGTGGGAAGAGGAGTGACAGATTACTTTGAATGGTAGTGCCAAGATTATTTCAACAGCTTGAAAACAGCTGATAAACACTGTAGAAAAAAAAAAAATTGAAGTCCTTCATTTAGTGAGACCTGCTTGTCCAGATAGGGTTGGGTGGCTGCCAGCTGGTGAATCAAATGTCAATTGGGTTTACACCATAGGAGACAATCTGTTCTAGCAGTGTTTGGACTGGAAAAAGGGAATGAATCGGTAAAGAGCTGTTCTACAGGATGCCAGTCTTGCAAGGAACCGAGGAAAGCCCACGGAACACCAAATTATTACAGGGTCAGGATTGTGCCATTTATCTGTTTGCAGCCACAAGAGTAATTATTCTCTCAGCATTAGGGATAAGCTTTTCAGAAGAATACTGTCAGGATGAAAAAATGCATGAAACAGATACATGTGTTGGAAACTCAGTGACAAGATCTGTGTAAAACTCATTGCTTCTGGGTTTCTGGTGTGATCCTAGGGGAATACTGGAAAATAACCAGTAGATTCCTTAGCTTACTTATTTCAGATTACTTTTGAAGCCTTAAAGATTCTCATTTCTTTGTGAATGAAACTTTCCAATTGTAACAACTTCAAAAAAAATGAACATAACTTGATATTTTATAAATATCCAAATAAATGCTCATATTTGAAAAAAGTTTTCACAAGAAAAAATATTAAAATACAGAGAAAAATTACTCATAACTCATTATCCAGTAAAATTACTTCCAGTTTTACTTTATAATGTATATCTTTCCAAGTGTGTGTGTGTGTATAGTGAGGTGTTTGTGTGTGCATTTTTCTCTACTTACAAAATGAGATCCCATCATACATGTTGCTTTGAAACATGTATTTTTCTCTTACTGAATCATGTCATCTCTTGATGTTAATAAACATACGTGTAAGTACTTTTATTTAATGGCTGAATTACATCCCATGTATGAATGTACAGTAATGTAATTAGTTAATTTCCTATTGGCACATATTTGGGTTATTTCTAATTTTTGCCCATTATAAACAATGTAAAGACATTTTGTTGTGGAAATATTTATATCTTTGGGTGATGATTTTGTAAGGATAAATCCCATAAACATAAGATATACATTAAAATTTTTTAAAAAATTATAGTCAAATCCGTATAACATAAAATTTACCACTTAATAATTTTTAAGTGTATAGTTCAGTGGCCCTAAATAAATTTTTGTGCTACCATCACCACCATCCATCCACAGGACACTTCATCTCTCCATCCTGAACCTCTGTCTCCGTTAAACACTAACTGCCCCCCCTTGCCGACTACCATCATTCTACTTTCTGCCTCTATGACTTTAACTATTCTAGGTACCTCATATAAATGGAATCATACAATTTGTGTCCTTCTGTATGACTGGCTTATGCATCTTAGCATAATGTCCTCGAGGTTCATCCATGTTGCAGCATGTGTTAGAATTTCTTGTCTTTCAAAAGCTGAAATAATATTCTATTTGATGTGTATGCTACCTTTCATTTCTTTATCAGGGGACACTTGGGATGCTTCCACCTTTAGGTTATACCACGATAAACATGGATGAACAACATTGCTTCTAGTCTCTTCTTTTAATTCTTTTGGATATATCTGGAAATAAAATCACTGGATCATATGATAATTCTATTTTTAATTTTTCGAAGAACTACCATGGCTCTACATTCTCACCAGCATTGTACAAGTGTTCTGATTTCTCTACATCCTCACCAATACTTGCTATTAATGGTAGCCATCCTAATGAATGTGAGGTGGTATAACATTGTGGTTTTGATTAGCATTTTCCTAATGATTAATGATGTTGAGCATCTAATACACAGATTTTTAAAGCTTTTGATTTACATTGCAAAATGGTTCTCCGGAAATACTCTACCAACTGAATGTCAGCAAATAGGGCTCATACACCTTCTCTGACATCCACTGGTAATGTTTATTATATAACTTTTAAACAACACTGTTCATAGACATAGAAAATGTTGCTGTAAGCTCTTTAAGTTAGATGGTGCTATATTTCTTCATGGTTACTCACAGCGTTAGGCTGGGCACTAAAAATACATTTACTGACTTGAAAGCTATATTTTTCAACATATAATTGATCCTTAGGAAGCTTACATAAGGTTAAATAACTGGTTTGATTCTTTTATATCTCCATTCTCTCCTGCTCCTTAGCTGCACTCCCATGCTAAGTCCTGCCACCTGTAATTGCAGCCTCCCATTTCCCTAAGGGTTCCTTGATGATATTTAAGTTTATTTATCGAATCCCTGGTTTATTTTACTATCCTTCTGTCATCATAATCAATAAATAGCAATTATCCTCTTATGAAAAAGAAAAGAAAGAACAGGAAAGTGCATTCTTCTTGAGTAAGCTCACATTTCTTGAACAGTGGCCCAAGAATTAATTGACACAGCACCCTTTCATCATATTTCACATTTCCCTTTTTCTAGCCCATTAACTCTAAGGGTGTCAAATCTACTAATAAAAATGCTTCCCTACTAATACACCCTTCAGTTACTGGGGAGATGCCGCTGAGCTTCTTGCTTGTATATTGCCTCCTCAATATCTGATTTTAGTGATTCTTTTGCTATTTCTGTGGCTTGTTGATAAACACAATTGATAGAGGAGGAAAACATCCAGATGCAGACCTTATCTGAGAAGATGTCTTGGTTTGTGTGGAAATTGGAGATTTCCTTCTCACTGAACCCTATGTCCCACCCTGACTTTTTGTGTTTTTCTAATCAAAACAAGGAATACTCATTGAGTTTCTTCTTTTTTCAGGAATATAAAATAAATTAAAAGTATACATGTTCTACTGGGACAAATAGGAAGCCATAAAATTGCTTAGCCTGCAGTCAAACATAAAAACATAAAAAATAGAACAGCAAACAAACATAAGCCTCAGAGAGGGCATTTAGAGAATAATCCTGTCCACTTTCTCACAAGAAAGAAAAGGAAAACTTTCAGCAAGAAACTTGGAAGGTGTATATGTATATATATTTTTTGCAAAGTGTATATATTACCTGTTGATACTATATCTAATTATTTGCTAAATACAATATAATTTCAGTTGTTATTAATATTAATATATCAGTACTGTTAATATATATTTGTAGTAGTACAATATATATTCAGCATCAATGAACATATATTGATATTGCAACCAGGGACAAATAAAACACATTTTTGTCAGTAAAGAACTCCTGATTTAGTAACGGAAACAGGCACATAAAGAGATCAGTTTAATATGATGTCAGAAGCACAGACAGAAAGCTGTACTGGGTGTTGTTAGGAGAGGCTTTGCTGAGAAGGTTACTGCAGGGGTGAGGCTGAAGATGTCAAAGGATGGATGGTGTCAGGCAGAGGCCCAGTGGGAGCAAAAAGCACAGGGGACTATAGCATTGTGGGTGGAGGGGCAACCACAAGCTACAGTTGGATGTAATTTATTGGTTACGTGAAGGCAGACAAGGAGTAAGTCAGCAGAAGCTGGATCACCTTCAGCCCACTGCGTGGGCACTTCTGAACCACATTATGGAGCTTGACTTTTGTAATACAGGCATGGATGGTCCCTAAAGCCATTTAATCTGGGCAGTGCCACAGTCATTTCTGGTATCACATCACTTGGTGGGATTTGAGGGAATGGATTTGCAGGGGTGGAATGGGAGCTGAAGACGGGTATCCTGCTAGGAGCCCGTGGCCATGGTCCAGGAGAGAGAACGTGAGGGCGTGAGTAGAGCACATAGAAGAAAGATGGAGAAAAGATACAGCTGAAAAATTTTTAGAAAGAATTGCATATGAAAGAGTAGTTGGAGGAGGGGAGTCTGTTGGCTTTTAATTTTGCAACTAATTCCTATGTCCTTCTGGAGGACACTGGAAAATGTAGGTGTTTTCTCATGTAACTCTGGGTTTCTCCCATTTGGAAGCTCGGTGGTAGGGCTACCTCTAAGTTCAATGTGCTTCTGAAATCCTAGGCAGTCATCTCCAGACTATTCCCATGCCAGGATGACTCACACCTTCAGGATGTCTATCTTCCGGCATACAGACATGAAATACAGCACAGATCTTCATTGCTTTTATATTCAATTTTGTTGTATCATTCTCCCTCTCCCCTACTGAGGAAGCTGGGGTGCCTGGCTTCTTCTTAGCAAACCACACTACTTTGGAGTTCCCAGGAGCCATGGGCAACACTTATGATTGGCAACTTTCAGAGGATGACATTTACAGGGACCTAGGCAAACTTGTTTTCCAGAAACCAGAAATTCTAGAATCTTAAAAGTAGGATTAACAAATGTTGCAGTTTGCCCAGGACAGTTGTAGCTTATGGCTATCATCCTCATTTAATTGTTTATATTTCACCTTGTCATTCTAAAAAATTTCCTCAAACAATATATGATATGGTCGATCTGTTTATAGAAAGAAATATGATCACACTTGTAGATTCTCTAAGCCTTCCTTCTCTAAGGTTTCTTCCACAAATTAATGACAAGAAACAGGCCTGGGAGGCACCGTGGAACTGTAAAAACTTGTTTCTACTTTAAGAGTTGATAGATTAGGTTTGTGGGAAAGTTGATAGGCAGGTATTAAACAGATACTCTTGAGTTCATGGGCTCAGTGTTTCTGAAAATGTGTATAGAATAAACCCTTTCCTTTCCTGTATGAGCTCATTGTCCTTTCCAGAAATCATGCCTTAGCTACAAGTCCCTTGCTGACCAAAACATTGCTTGCTTTCTGAATTGTATTTATCTAGTTATATTTATTTAATTTGATAATGCTCAGGACATGCTACCCCAAATATGACATGTTGGCATTTGAGAAAAGAGCAGAACCAGCAAAGTCTCTCTGACTCCCCAACCTCTCTCCTCTGGTGCACACCATAGAAGACTTATGTAAGGAACATTACATAATTACAAGAAGAATGTGAGGAACATTCTTATCTCTGAAGACCCTGGGACACAGAAAAGAATCTGAACACACAGGCCTTGCTAAGTTCCTCCAAGTTTATTGCAATTAGATCTTACGTTGTTTAATTATACTTCTGTGCTACTGTCCACTTCATCAGATTTAGCATAAAAATATACAGGTTGTCCTGATTCTTTGGGTCTGTATTTTTGAAAGCTCTTGTGTCGAGTTCATATTGTCGACGAAGGGTCAAACTCCGTAAAATATTTGACTTTTCAGGCAAATATTTATTCTGAGCTAAATCTGAGCGACCCTGGCCTATGAGAAAACTCCAGGGGATCCTGACAACATGTGCCCAGGGTGATCAAGCTACAACTTGGTTTTCTGCCTTATTGGGAGACGTAAGACATCAATCGAAACATGTAAGATGTACATTGGTTTGGTCAAAAACTAAAAGCCCCACTCGAAGTGGGGGCTTCTAGGTCATAGGTGGATTCAAAGATTTTTTTGATTGGTAATTGGTTGAAAGAGTTTATCTAAAGACCTGGAATCAATAGAAGGCAGTGTCTGCGCTCAGATAAGGAGTTGTGGAGACCAAGGTCCTTATTATGCAGATGAAGGCTTCAGTTAGCAGGCTTCAGAGAGAATAGATTGTAAAGGTTTCTTACCAGACTTTAAAAGGCAGCAGACTCTTGGTCAATTCTCTCCTGGATCAGAAAAAGACCTGGAAGAGGAAAGAATTCTCTAAAGAATGTAGATTTTCCCCACAAGAGACAGCTTTGCAGGACCATTTCAAAATATGTAAAAGAAATATATTTTGGGTTAAAATACTTTGATTTCTTTTAGGGCCTGCTGTCTGTCGTGTTGGTATCCTATTGCTACGAAGAGTGTTTATTAGTCTGAAGGTCTCTGTTTTAATGTTAATGGTGGTCAGCTGTGCCAAATTGCAAAGGGAGGAAGGTATAATGAGGCATGTTGACCCATCTTTCCCATCATGGCCTGAACTAGTGTTTCAGGTTTACTTTGGAATTCCCTTGCCAGAAAGGAGGGGTTTATTCAGTTGGTTGGAGGCTTAGAATTTTATTTTTGGTTTATATCCATAAATATCTCCATTATGAATCCAGCAGTGAGTGAAAAAATGAGTTTTCTTTCCTTCTAAATTCATCTGTTCCTACCATAGAGCATATTCTCCAACAACATATTACTCATTCTGTTAGCGGTGGTAAACCAGTACAGGTCTGCAGCAACCTCAATTCTTAGGCGTAAGGCATAAGGTAATACTGAGGCAACTTTTAGAGCAGGAGTGAAAGCTTATTAAAAAGCTTTAGAGCAGGAACGAAAGGAAATACACTTGCAAGAGCGCCGAGTGGGTGACTTGAGAGATCAAGCACAGTTTGACCTTTGACGTGGGGTTTCACATGTCGGCATGCTTCCAGGGTCTTGCGTCCCTTCTCCCCTGATTCTTCCCTTAGGGTAGGCTGTTCGCATGAGCAGTGGCCTGCTAGCATTTGGGAGGTAACATGCACAGTGTGTTTACTGGAGTTGTAGGCATGCTTACTTGAGGCATTCTTCCCTTACCAGCCAAATGTTCCTAGAAGGTTATACACCAGTTAATCTCCATCATTTTGCCTATTAATGTGTATACTTGAGTTCACCTGCCCAGCTCCTGAGATCGTATCGAGAAGTGCTGACCACCAGTTTCAGGTTTTTTCCTATCAGTTGGGAGGCTCCCTTTCCTCGGTGCTGGCGGAGACCAATTACTATTTTAGAGAGATAGTTAACATCTGCCTGCCCCGTCACCTGATGGTTGCCTTACATTTCTGGTGTGTGCGTAAATGAGATAAATATAGGGATTGGGGGGTTTCGGGGGATTGGGGGGAGAGTAATCTTCTGTCTTGCTCATGTCTGGCTAGCTACTGTTAACTCCTCATGTGAAAAATTTTCCTCCTGATAGTGAAGAAGGAGACCCAGGCATCTGGGATCAACTCCCCCTTGACTGCATTTCAGTAGAAGAAAAGGCTGGCCTGCCAGACCTTCTGACTCACCTTCCTGTAAATAACAGGCTTGGTATTGGGGAAACTCTCCGGAAGACACTGTTTTTACTTAAAACAAGATCAAACCCCCACCCCACTCCTCCGTCTGGAGACCAAACCTTTTCACATGTGATTCCTAAAACTGTAAACCCAAAACCTTTTCACTGTAAACCAGAAACCTTTTCACATGTGATTCCTAAAGCTGTAAACCGAAACCTTTTCACTGCAAATCAGAAACCTTTTCGCGTGTGATTCCTAAAACTGTAAAAGAAACCCTTTCATATGTGATTTCTAAGGCTGTAAACTTAAGATTCTTCCACGTGCAATATCTAGAATATAAGCCTATAGAAAGGCAGAACCTTCCTTTGTTGGATGAGCTGAGTTTAGACAAATTATCCCTCGACTCCCAGCTGTGATTATAATAAACTCTTTCCTTCTCCATTTGGTTGGAGAGCTGTTTCTCGAGGCC